>JABUQX010060301.1:75000-80000 GCA_015478945.1 Trachelipus rathkii | reverse complement strand
CGTTTGTACATTGTATTCGATATTCTTTGACAGGTTTAAATTTGGAAATTAAATTTATATATCTATATAAATATATGTATATATATTATATATTATATATATATATTATATATGGATGATTCCGAGCTGTCGTCGTAAAATTGATGAAGTTGGAAATAGCAATTAGACAGTTTAGAAAATAGTATAAACTGGAAAACACAGAGGGAAGGCCTGAAGATTGCTGAAGTATTAATGAAGAGCTTCACTAAGTTTCGAAAAGTTAGGGTCCAGAAAATGTGAATGTATTATTCTGAACAGTGGTCCTGGCCAGATTATTATTGAAAAAAAATTTAACAAGTTAATAATTTGCTTTTTAATTATATATATCTTATGTGTTGTGTATATATGTATATCTACTTTTCGACTAAAATTTTAGTTGGGTAAGGCAGCAAAATTATTCGCTAATTAGAATTCCTTTCAACATAGGTGTGAAAAAAGGAAAAAAGAATTATCTGAAATAAATGGAGGAGAGCTTCAAAGATGTTTTAGCCATTTCTTTTGGAATTTGCATAATTTTAAGAAACTTTGCTCGTAACAATAATATAAAGAATGTATCATGTAAATTCTGGCCAGTGAAGGTTTTGGATAAAGCGACGTAATAGAGATCAATATGAGAATGGATTCGCGCAGTCCGCTTCGTTTGAAGATTTTCTTCCAATAGATTCAAGAAAGAATAGATCAACAAATCGCAAAGTAGTCGTCGGTATTCCCGCCGCCGTCAGGCGTACGAGCACTCGCCCAACTACGCGAGAGACCCAGTTCGTCACTGGTCGGGCATGTGAGTGTGAGCTGTTATTTCTTGACTCCGCCTTGCTCAGACTTAAAAATTGGGCACACTCCCTGGTAGATTAGGGCTCTGCCCGTGAGCGGTGGTGTTAACTGTAAAAAAAAAAAAAAAAAAAAAAAGTGGAGGACGAGAGTAAAAAAAATTTCCACGAAAACGAATAAAAGTTTGGGTGCTTTCTGTGACAGATGATATGGACGTGAGGAGAGTGTGGAGGGAATATTTCGAAAATGTGCATAACATTGAGGATGAAAAGGTGATAGTAAGTGTGTGTGGGTTTGATCATTGGGTGTAAGATAAAGTAGGTAAAAGATAGATTGAGAAAGTTGAAGAATGGGTAAATCAGTAGGTATAGGTGGAATTACTAACGAAATGATTAAGAAGGGAGGTAAGATTGGTGTTTGACTGGAGGAAGTTATGTAACAAAACATTTGTGGAGAGAATAGTGCCGGAGGACTGGAGGAGAGCAGTGATAGTACCCTTGTTTAAGAGTAGAATCTACAAGGGAATTAGTTTGCTGAATGTTGTAGGGAAGATATATGCTGCTGGTATTTTGGTTGAAAGAGTACGCCGAGTGGCTGAAGGTTGACTGATGAAGAACAAGGTGCGTTTAGAAGTGGTAAAGGAAGTATAGATCAAATTTTTACATTGAAGCAATTGAGTGAACAAATGAGAGAGAAGATGAGAAAACTTTATTTAAGTTTTATGAATTTATGGACTTTGAACACGAGTATGACAGGATAATTAGGAAAGCTCTGTGGCAGGTGCTAATGATATACGGTGTTAGTGGTAGGCTTTTCAATGGATTTAAAAATATGTATGTTGATAGTGAGGATTGTGTAAAATTGTTTAGAGTTAAGAGTGAGGGGTTTAATAATAATAGCGGTGTGAGTCAGGGTTATGTTATGTATCCATGACTAAATAACTATTTGTATACGGATGGGGTGATGAAAAAATTGAAGGTAGGATCGGCAGGGAAGGGTGTAAGACTGATAGAGATTGGAAGAGAGTGCAGGGTGCCTTGCTTATTGTATGCAGATGATTTAGTTTTGTTTGATGAATTAGAAACAAAGTTGAGATGAGTTGGGGGGGGGGGGGGGGATTTTTCTTCTTCGACTGAGGTCATAGTCTTTCGCTTAACTGTCGCTTTTCTGGTGCATGTTTGAACACCTTAAACCCAGTTATGGGGAACCATGGGGCAACAGATGATATAATATAATACTATATATTAATATATAAGGTATATATATATATATATATATATGATATATATATATATATATATTATATATAATATATATATATATATATGATATATGTATATATATATATATATAATATATATATATATATATTATATATACTATATAAGTTCACATCACAGGGCATAGCGCCCTATTCTAGGAGGGAACTTTTCTAGTAATTTTCTACTAGGATCCGACTAGGGAATTCGCACCCGGGCTTGCCATGGAACTCTGTCGGCTCTATCTGGTTGAGCCCGGTAGAAGAATGAGAAATCTATATATATATATAGTTTACTATATATATATATATATTAATATATATATATAATATATATATATAATATATATATAATATAATATATATATATAGTATATGATATAATATATTATATATAGTATATGATATTATATATAATATATATATATATATATATATAGTATATTATATATATATATATATATAGTATACGCATATATATACTATTATACATATATATATATATATATTATATATATATATATATTTATATATTTATATATATATATATATAATATTAATATATAATATAATATATATATATATAAATATATTATATATTATATATATATTATATATTATATATTATTAATAATATGTAATATATATATTATGATATATAATATAGTATATATAATATATATATAATGATATATATATATATATATAATATATATATATACTATATATATGTATTAGTATGGGAACCTACCAACAGTACTATCGCATTTTCGATAGATTTTGCTCAACGCTTAATAATTGCAGCACAAATATCAACAACTAGTTTTCTGCAATGAAGGAATGATCGGCATCACAATACAAGGCGGAAAGAGGAAAAAAATGTTGTTATGGGAAATAGAAAATATATATGTTCGACTCACATAAATGTATGCCAATTTTTATATTGTTGAAACTTTTTAGATTTTGAAGACATGCAAAATGTTGTGAAAAAGCCTAAAAAATTGTTTTTTATCTTAAAAAGAAAATCAATTTTACTTAAATTTCCATATAGGTTTTGTTTACATTTTTTTTTTGTAAAAGTAAAAAAAAAGTGTACTAGTATTTAAAGGACAAATGAGTTGCCAATTGCATTTTTTTTTAATTCACAATTAATTTTATTCAGTTTGCATTTTTAAATTAGTTGAAACGTGATTAATCCTTTATAGAAGAATTGAGATGTGAAATTGATTATTACAAATATATTTTTCGTTTTATCTGGGGAAAGACCACAATATTCGGGTTCAAGCTAAGCCCAATTTTCGCCCCCCCCCCTAAAAATGGACTCAAAATTCGGAATTTTTTCAGCCAATTTTGACGGCCTATAAACACAAACCGTAGCTTTTTTTTGCCTCTAAAGCGTTGTTTCTTAGAGTGCGGTTTTTCTGTGTCTGTAGTCATCTTTCAGAATTTTCAATTTTTCAAAACCCATGTTTTTGACATTTGTCAAATCAACTTCCAGAATTTATTTCGAAATGACTTCAAACTTGAAAAATGCATAAATGGGTCCATTACCTACAAAATACACGAAGTACTTCGATTTTTTGAGTTTTGTGCACAGCGTTGACAATTCAAAACACTTTTTTGTATTTTTAAAATGAAAAATTGCGATAATTTTTTTTCTGTTCATGCGAAGTGAATGAAGTTTTCAGGGCATATGTAATCGGGAGAGATGGCACACTTTTTCTTAGGATAATTTCTTTGTATATGCATTAGTTTTGGATTTGTTCTTGGAACAAATTTAAAAAAAAATAAAATATTTTAAAATTTTTCTTTTGAGTATATATACAAAAAAATTATCTACGTAAAAAAGATGCATCTAGCCCGACTGTCAAGCCCTGAAAAGTTTGTGTGATCAAACGAGTAGAATATTCGACTTTTTCCAAAAATTCAACGACGTTTTGAAAAAAGTGAATATTAAAGATTTTTTTTTCCTACTTGTCCGATCAACATCAAATTTTCAGGGCTTGTACAGTCGGGCTAGATGCATCTTTTTTACTTAGATAAATGTTTTGTATACTCAAAAGAAAATTTTAAAAAGTTTTCAAAAAATATTTTTTTTTTGAAAATTTGTTCCAAGAACAAATCCAAAACTAATGTATATGCAAAGAAATTTTCTAAGCATAAAATGTGCATCTCCCCAGATTACAAATACCCTGAAAATTTTATCCACTTCACACGAACAGAAAAGAAAATTCTCGTAATTTTTCATTTCAAAAACCAAAAAAAGTGTGTTTAGAAATTGGACATTGCTGAACACAAAACTCAAAAATTCAAAAAGTACTTCGTGACTTTTGTAGGTAATGGACCCATTTATGCATATTTCAAGTTTGAAGTCATTTCGAAAAAAATTCTGGAAGTTGATTTGACAAATGTCAAAAACATGGGTTTTGAAAAATTGAAAATTCTGAAAGAATGACTACAAACACAGAAAAACACTCTAAAACGACGTTTGGTGTTTATAGGGTCAAAATCAGCTGAAAATTCCGAATGTTATGTCCATTTTTGGGGGGGGGGCGAAAATTGGGGTTAGGGTGAGCCGAATATTGGATCTTCCCCTTATGGCCAAATCAAAAGTTTGTAGCTTACTTTAAGTTAGAACTGATAAAATCGTCTAAAGTAGTGCTAATATATTTATTTAAGTAGTTAGTGAATATATACACAAACATATATATATATATAATATATATATATATATGTAATATATATATATAATAATATTATAAATAAATAGATAGTGTATATATACAAAAATATATATATATATATATATATATATATATATATATATATTATATATATATATATATTATATATATAAATATAAATATAAATTAAATATACAATATATATATATATATATATATATATAATATATATATATATTATTATATATATA
>JABUQX010060301.1:42500-67500 GCA_015478945.1 Trachelipus rathkii | reverse complement strand
GGAACCTAAGCAGTTTTTCAGACAAGCTACACGAAACATCGTGCTCAAAAAATATATGCATGTGCATAAAAATTAACATCCCCCTTAGCTGCACGGTGGGCTCCGTGGTAGAATCTGTGGTAGAATTTACCAACGTGTATCATTTATGTTTTTGTGTGGTAAATATGACCAACGCGTACCGGTTATATAATTATTTAAATTTCAATATATTCTACGTCTAACTTTATTGTCGAGGAGTTAAAGCAAGGTTAAAAGCATTAAATTCCGACCAAACTGTTATATACAATATTAAGGCGGCGTCTTTCCCAGAGCACTGGGTAAAAGGCCCATATCAGGCCTGAATAAACATTCGCAAATTTACAATAAAATTAAAATGGCATAGTTCTGTAAAATTAAATATTGATATTACTTCCTTAAATCTATAATTTATCAAAAAATTCAACTAAGAAATGTAGGGCTCTCTCTCTCTCTCTCTCTCTCTCTCTCTCTCTCTCTATATATATATATACTATATATATATATATATTATATATATATATATATAATATATTTAATCTTATGTATTATATATATATATCTATTTATGTTATTATATTATAATATATATATATAATATATAAGATATATATATATTTATGGGTTGGGGGTGGGGGTGTTTGGTGGGTGGTGGAGGTGGGGTGGGAGTGTTGGGGTGGGTAGGGGTTGGGGGCGGCTGGGGGGGTGGTGGGGGTGGGAGGGGAGGGGGGGTGTGAGGGGTTGGGGGGGTAAAACACGCTTACGGCTCACTTTGTTACTTTTCCCTTCCATAAAACGGAAATGATTTTTTTGCATTTGCAAGCAAACATTATGACGTCAAAAATTGAAATATAAAATTAGATATATTTCATAAATTATATAAATAAAATTATATATAGGACCAGTTCTGTTATAAGAATGAGATATTTTTGAATTCTTTTTGAATTTTTTCTTGCTAGATCGTTAGTAAATTGCATATACGTATTAATTTTTAGTGGTAAACGAATGCATTCCACAAGAACATTTATCTACGGGAGGACTCTGCCCTCCGTACCCCAGACCCCATGAGTGCTGGAAAAATAAAAAAATATGGCTTCGGTACCATAAGTCTATATAAGCTTATCATTTTTTAAAAAAAAATAAGCATCTGGCAGTAAATAGGCTTTAAAAATGAAATTTGAAGTCCTCATAACTTTTTTCAGCCTCAGTTTTTTTACACTTTCACGTTTCCTTTCAATACGAATCATTTCAGTCATTTCATATAAGTTACTTGAAAATCGGTTGGTGTCGCTGTAATTGATATTTTCGTCCATCGACAAATGTTAGATATATTAATATTTGGAGGACTATTTCATATTAGCAACTTTTTAAGAAATGCAATATCGCTGAAAATTAATAAATACATTATATCTTAACGATCTAGTAAAAAAAATAAAAATATTAAAAGTAACTCATTCCTATAACAACAATATATATATATATATATATATATATATATTATATAGTATATCATATATATATATATATATATAATATATATTAATATTATATATATATATATATATATATATAGTAGTTATATATATATATAGGTATATATATATATGCATATATATGATATATATTATACCGAGGTTTGTCTGTAAAGTACGGTAGCTCTGATGAGAAAATAAATGTCTTCCCAACCTGGTAAAGTTCATTTCTTGAACCCTTTCAAAATAAGACCCTTGGGCTTCAACACACTTACTTCAACGAGTTTACCATTGATTGAAGCATATCTGGAATGCCTCTGTTAGAATAGTACTCAACTCTGCTGTCGCTCTGCGCATAATGTCGTTTCGGCTATCGAAGAATGGTGCCTCTCATTTGAGATTTAAGCTTCGGGAATTACCAGAAGTCACACGGAGTCATGTGCGAGAGTAAGGTGGGTGGCGACGTGGAAAATGGCCGAAAAAAATTTTTTTTGAATGTCTCTTCCTGCTTTGCCATGAAATCCTGGAACAAAAGCGACGAATGAGCCAGGGCGTTATCGTGATGCAGTTTCCAGTTTTGTGATGACCACAGATCCCGTCGCTTACGACGAACTGCATCACAGATACGACGGAGGACTACACGATAATACTCTTTAGATACTGTTTGTCCTTCAGTCCTGTTTTCTTGGGTCTTGGCGAGGTTAAATGCTTCCACTTTGATGACTCGACTCTGGTTTCTGAGTCGTACTCTTACATCTAGGTTTCATTTTCAGTTTCATGGTATTGAGGAACACTGTATTCCTCTTGACTGTTTCCAGCATGTTTGGTGCGATGACAAGTTTGGCTTCCATTTATTTGTTCATGCGAAAGCAGTTTTGCCACAAATTTGCATGCCACCCTGTGCAATCCTAATTAATCCCGTAAAATTACATGAATAGAATCTTTGCTAATACCGATGTCATAGGCAATTTCTCCCACTGTCACAGACGATCTGGCATTATCAAGGACCTCACTTTCCCAATGGTTTCTGCATTCCTGCTTGTTGACGATCTTCCTGATTGATTATCGGTCTCAGAAGACGTGCGGTAATTTTAAAACTGGTTGTGTCGGTATCTTATTTGGGTAACCCACATCGCATCACCAAAAGCCTGTTGAATCTCAAAACAAAACTCTCTCAGAACAAAACTCCTAAGTTCCCACACAACATTACCTTACTCGGCAGCAAACCTGTCGACAAGTGATGTCCGGCTAGCCAAGAAAAACAACTTGCGCGCGCACAAATCTTCCCTGCATCTTCCAGTTCATTGTTTTTAACTTCAAGTAATTACTCTCCGAGGGGTTGAATCGGGTCGGATACTTTTCGGACAAAACTCTCACACACACACACACACACACACACATATATATATATATATATATATATATATATATATATATATTATATATATATATATATATCTTAATATATATTATATATTATATATATTATACTATATTATACTATATTATATATATATATATAATATATAACACTCTTTCTGAAAAGGCTAATCTCTTTGTTCTTTTTTTTTTCATCTTAATTCCACCCTGGGACGATTCTGACTCCCTTTTCCTGGCTCCATCCCCTCCAGGTTATCCAATGTCTCTACTGTCATTACTCATGATCGAGTAACATGAGATACTGAGATCTATGAAGGCGGGAGGCCAGTGGCCCAGATGGGCATTCCTCACTTCGTGTTTTGGGGAGGTGCTTCTGAGTGGCGGCCTGTCCTCGTTCAACTCTACTCACATGCCTTAATGCTTAATTACTTTTTCCTCAGTCTGGAAGGGCGCGCTTTATTCAGCAAATTCAAAAAAATTGTAGCCGCTCTATTCTTTCTAACTATCGACCCGTATTGCCTTAACTTGTATTCTAAAATCTTTGAAACTCTCTTTAACTCTCATTTCCTCGATCATATAGAATCTCATTCCCTTCTTTAAGATTGTCATATGGCTTCGACTGACGTTCGAGTCATACTGGTGATTTATCCTTTCCTATCTCCACTGATCTATGTGGTAGTCTGCCTTAGGGGACCATGGGAGTCGGTGTGTGGTACGCTTGACATATCTAAAGCTTTTGACAGGGTATGGGCATGCTCGCTACTCTCTAAGCTTACCTTCCTTTGGATTTCCTCCCTTCGCTTTCTTTACTCTTGTCTAGTTTTCTTTCAGATGTTCCATTTCAGCCTTGTTGATGGAGCAACCTCTTCCCCCTTTCTATTAATTGTGGCATTCCTCAGGGTTCTGTTTTATCTGCCAACTTTTATTCCTATTTCTATCACAATCTTTTAGCTGCACTTTCTACTGTGTTCACTCTTAGCCGATGGAACTCAACTCTCCTCTTCTCCACTTCAGTTCCAATTGTGGCTCCCTTCGTGTTGTATCTAGAGTTGCCTCTCGTCTACAGCTTTCGATTCAATTCTTGCCAATCTAATCGGGATTTTTCAGTGGGGTAACCTTAATCTTGTGGAAATTAACTATTTAAAACTCAAATCTACCATTCTCCCTCTCTAAAACACCTTTCCCAACTTTTTATATCCCCTCTGAGGCTCTAATGTCTTACCTAGTAAACAACAAACATTCTTGGAATAAACATTTAAAATAGTGAATTGTCTTGAGACCTCACATCACATCGGTTGTTTTAAAATGGCCTCAAAGAAGGCTTATTTTTTCTTTCCGATTCGTGTTGAATTTTTTTTTCTTGCTTTCCTCAGATACTCCAGTTATATAAAGGTCTTATTCGCCCCTGTGTGGATTACTGTTCCCACATTTGGGGTAGATCCAGTTCCGCCCTTCTTTTGAATCGAGTTGAAGCTAAGGCTAAGAGGCTTATAAACTGTCCCATACTTTCTGACTCCCTTGACCCTCTTTCTCTCCGACGTGACGTTGGTGCCATATCTCTTTTTTATAGGTATTACAACGGCAGGTGCTAGAGAGAACTGACCTCTCGCATACTTCCACCACTGCGTCGCCCTCGTAACACAAGAGGTGCCTTCGTTTCTCACATGAAAATTGCTGTGAATATTGGAACTCAGGATCACTGTTCGGTTATACCTCCCGTTTTTCCAGTCACATCTTTGGGAACTCCTTTGCTTTCTTCTATTTTCCCTGCAATATTCAATCTTTCTCTATTTAAGTCCCACGTCTGCGCCCATCTGATGGAATTGGGTTAGGCAAGGGACAGGGTGGGTTTACTTTCCATTTATTTTATTTTTTTTATTTTTTATTTTTTTTTGTAATTTTTTTTATTTTTATTTTTTTTTCTCAGGGATACAAGGCTAGAACTTCTGACTGGGTGAAAATCTTTCCTGGTAAAGATGAGGTATATATATATATAAATATATATTATATATATATATATATATATATATACTATATATACTATAATATATATATATAATATTAATATATATATTTATATTATATATTTTATACATATATATAATATTATTTATATATATTTATATTAGTATTATATATATCAATATAGATATAAATATATAATAATATATATATATATATATTATATATAATATATATATATATATATATATATTATTTATATATATATATATATATATTATATATAATATAGCTGTTTACTTGGGAGACAATTTACACATCAAAGCATTAGCAATAAATTACAGACATGGATATTTCTTTCTGGCTTAGAAACAAACTCAGATTGGAACGGAAAGTACTTAACTATTTATATTATATATATATATATATTATATATTATATATATAATATATATATATTATATATATATATATTATATTATATATAATATATATAATATATATATATATATATTAATTATATATCAATTATATTAATATATAGATTATATATATATTATATATATATATATATTATATTACTATATTATATATTATATTATATATATATTATACTATATATATATATATTATATAATATATATTATTATATTAATATATACTCATGCGGTTTGAGCTCTTACGCGGTTGTTTTTGTGAATTTTTTCTCCCGCCTGGTAGACAAAATGGCAACTTTGACTATGGGTTGGCCGACACATCAGTGCAGTGCGGTGCGAGCTGGTTTGCGGTTTGCGTTGCGGTGCGGTGCGGTGCGGCGCAATGCGGTCACAAAATTTCAACATCCTTGGTTTGATGTTAAAAATATTAAGTTCTACCGCTAGCCGTACTTTATTCATTGCTGTTCAGAATAGTTGGCGAAATTAACAGCTTCGCAGACCCCGCCCACGTGCCGGAGGGAGGTAGGGGTTTGGAGTGGCTACTATAATAATGATATTATAGTTCCCATTATATAAGGATCAAAGGGAAGCCGGAATTTGCTTTTTGCGGGAGGAGGACCCAGGACTTTTTTAGTTTCGCCTCCTGACCTCCAATTCATACTGATAATACATTCACTTTTAAGAATTATCAAATAATTTCGATTATTGAAAATTAGAGAGGTATATGCAAGGATACTTATATGACATAATTTGACAGGAATCAAAGTAGAAAGCAGTTGAATTTTATTGCATATTTCAACTTTTTTTAACAAGTAGAAAAAGGCGCGATATTAGAAATAAATGACACAATTCTATACTATATCTGTTGAGGTATTAAGTTCTGGGTTACTTTATTTTATCTTTTGTTGGGGGAGGGTAGCTTTTCTGAGTTCACCTTACTAAACCCTCACCCACCCACGCGACATATGTTCCTGAAGGTTCTGTTGAAAGGCACTTGCACCTCTAATCAAATGTTGAGAGGCTCTGGATGGACACTCAGAGGATGAAAAGTTTTTAATAGAGGTTAAGTTAATTAGGGAGTTAGATTCGTCCCCAAATTATTGAACATTTTCCTAATATAAAAAATTGTAACTTCAAATTCAAAATAGCCAAAGAAATTGAACCAAATTTACTTAACCAAACTTTCAACTGCATTTACTTCCAATGGACATCCATATCCATTTCCTATAGTAATAATTAAGAACTACTACTACTAATATTATAATAGTAGGTTAATGGTTAATGTATAAACATTCTTCTGTTTCTACCCTTCTCTTTCTGTCCTTTCAATTTAAACGAAAACCCCCCATTTTTATCAAGTTTTTGAAATTTTTAAATTTAATATTTATAATAAAGAATCATTTATAAATAAAATAATATATAGTTTAATATATGTAAATTATATAGATAAAAAATAAATAAAGACAAAAATATATTGAGAAGATTTTACTTTCATTTATTATATTGTATTGTTTTAATTTATTAATTATTTATAATTAATTTATTAATATGTTATTGATTATTATAATTTATTTATTTATTTAATATTTATTATATTTATATTTTATTATATTATTATTATGTTGTATTAATAATAGTAATAGTATTTGATTATTTATTATAATTATTTAATTATTATTTATTATATTATTATTTTAATTATTATTTAATTATATTATATAATGTGTGTGAGAGATTGAAGTAGATAGATGTAGTGATATGAGGTGAGAGAGAGTAGTTCACAATTTCCTCATGTGCCAATTAGCTCCATATTTCTTCGATGGTTAGAGTGTGAAATTTTTCCTCTTAGGATTTATTTCTACCGTGAGTGGATTCTACGGATTACTAATGGGATCGAAATCCAAAGGTGCTCTGCCAATTAGTCACTCTGTCAATATTAACTATGGAAATAGCGATTCTGCTATTTGAAAGATGGATTAAGTTACTTATTATATTATTGAGGTCTTTGATTAGATTTGTTTGGTTTTGGTTGTCTTGTCAATTGTTATATACTTATTTCATATCTCAAATATATATGAAAAAATATACGTAATATTCCTCGATACTCTCCCCTCCCCATCCTTACTCCTAATTCTTCTTCACACAGCCATTTTATACGTACATAGAATCAGACATAAACTTGTTTATCGGGTATATTGTACTATCACATATTTCAATTATCTATACTTAATATATATATCAATATTAAACCTTATTTACGTTATGTTAAATAACATTAGCATGTATAATATATAAACAATATCACTACACCACACACACACACACATCACATATATCACACACACACCACACCACACTACACACTACACACACACATACATACATACACACACACACATCAACACATACAAAAACCACTCTTACTTACACACAATGGTATGGAATGGAATGAATCATAAAGTGTTATTTTTATCATAATTAAATGATAAGAACTCAAGATTGTGTATTATAAAAGTAGAAGTGCTATATATTTATATTTACCTACCTACTAATCGCATTTATATTTACACGATGCCACCTACTCTACTAGAAGAATGAAGTCCTCCTTTTTCAAAGATAAAGGGCTCAAAAATACAAAAGAAAAAGCAAACCCAACCCATTCCTCTTGACATAACGCTCAATTACACCTCAGGTGGGCTCAGACGTATGTCTAAGTGAGAAAGATTGTTATACAGCAGGATAAAATAAAACAGATGATAAGTCAATAAAGAGTTATACACAAAACAGATGTGATCATTGAAAAGTAATATATGGATATGAGCACTATACAAGAGGATGAGCTCATATAATTGGATATCTACTAATTATATATTTAAATACCAATATTATTACATGATAGAGGGAATAAGGCACCTCTTGTTTTACGAGGCGACGCAGTGGTGAGGTAATATGCAGAGAGGTCAATTCCCTCGAGCAACTGCCTTTGTAATACACATAAAAAAGAGATAGGGCAGAGAAAGAGGGTCAAGGGAGTCAGCTTATAAAATGTCTCTAGCCTTAGCTCATATTATTACTCCCTATCAAAGAAGGATGGACGGAATCACACTCATCAATAATGTAGAGATACTCAGTTTAACTCTCTAATATAACAGGGTGTATGTAGGGGATGTAATGATCCTATATATTATATATATATTAAACTCGACCCATAACGTGCACTAAAGGCCACATTAATACCGTATCATTCGAACGTTGATTGAAGTTAGTAGATATTTCAAAAATTTATATAGCTTTATATTAGCCATTAAACTAAGAATGAAAACACGCATATCATATATATATATAATATATATATATATATATATATATATATATATACTTATATATATATATAATATATATATATATATATAATATATATATTATAGATTATATATATATAGATATTATATATATATATATATTTATATATATAAACTGTTGCACCTCACGGACATCACCCTATTCTATAAGAGGAGAACTACACTAGAAATGCTGCCTTTAGTATCCGTACGGGATAACATTGACCCTTTGTCTCGAGACAAAATCGACTCAAGCGTTACATGAATATATAATATATATATATATATATTATATATATATATATAGATATTATATATATATTATAAGTATATATATATTTATTATATAGTATATATATATTGCGTGGTAGACCACTATTATCTGATAATCGACATGAGCCGTAATTTATTTTAATAATTTTTGTAGATGGGGGAAACCAAACCTTAACGGAAAACTCGGTATAATATATTCGTGTTATTATAATAGTAATAGGTTATATTTTTTATATTTTTTATTTATACAAGATGAAAAGAATTAAAAAAAAGGACATCTAACATATAGATTTATATATATATTATATATTATATATATATTTATATATATATTATATTAATTATATACTATAATTTATATATATTATTATAAATAAATATAAAAACAGAAATAGAATTGGAAAGAATAGGAAGAAATAGAGAAAAAAAATGAACATGGAATTTGATAATTATTCCAAAAGACCGAAATATTAGAGAAAAACAAATAACCAAATATCAAGTTCAAATGACACTAAAAGTACTTTATGAAAACTAGCATATATATATATATTATATATAATATAATATATATAATTATAATATTATATATATATATATATAAATATATATATAAACATACAAGCTATCTAAAGAACATATATAAAAAACATCGAACATATATATATATATATATTACTGATGGGAGTTAAAAAGAAAATATAAAAAGGCCATAAATACAAAGGAAGTATACAATGCTTCAAAGAGAAAAACATTGTAAGACATGAAGAAACTGAGTGAGAGAGAGAAGAGAGAGAGAGAGAGAGAGAGAAGAGAGAGGAGAGAGAGAGAAAGAGAGAGAAGAGAGAGAGAGAGGAGAGATCGAAGAAGAAGAGAGAGAGTAGAGAGAGAAGAGAGAGAAGAGAATATATTGTTACATTTCAGCAAATGGTGGATTAGTATAACGGAGTAACGGCGGGCAAATAAGAAATAAGATTCACACGATCGTTGCGAGAATATGCAAAACCGTGAACAGAATTCGTTTAACATTGGTTACTCTTATATTTGATTAATCACTCTTTTAAGTAAATACTACGCTTCTTTGTATATCACCTTAGCAACCGAGGTTTCCAAGACAATTCGTTATATATTTTTAGTCCAAGAATGTTTATATTTTTCACAAGTGAGACGTTAGAGCCGGAGAAATGAAGTCAGATAAAAGTGCGAAAGGTAAGTTAATTATAACTATATATATATATATATATATATATATATATATATATATATACTATATATATATATTGGGAGGTCATTTAGAGATGGGAGTAAGGGGTTAAAGTAAGATGAAATTTATTTAATCTTGGTATAGATCAATATTCCGAATTTCACAATAATTTTGCGGTTAACACACTGAGAAATCCCGGCCAGATCGGCAAGAATTGAATCGGAAAGATGAATAACTGTAGGAAGAGGTATAATTTAGTATCTCCCAGTTTTGATAGCTCTTTTCTCTCATTACAGATACCTTTATGTATCAGGAAGCAATGGACAAATATGGCATTGGCTAGAATATTTCTTGAATTCAAACCTCCATGATGTGAAATCGGTTGTTTAATGAGGAAACTTTTGTGGAGAAATCGAGTTAGAGACGAAAGTGAAAAGAGGACAATAAAGATTATATAATAAGAGGAGAGATAGTAGATGGAAAATAATTTTTTTTCGCATTTTTAACAGGAAAAATGTGCAATAATTAATTCTGATCTACAGGGGGCAGCTCATTCGACTGTTCTTTTCGTGTACCCATTCCCGCATTTAGGTCATCTAACGCACCCAATCCTCTCTTATCCCAGGTGGTAAAAATTCATGTATAAGACAAAAACATATTTGCAGTTCTTTGGAATTCTCTACACTTACTCTAATATTCTCGTCTAATATTGATTACATGATAAGACAAAAACATATTTGCAGTTCTTTGGAATTCTCTACACTTACTCTAATAAGAAAAATAAAATAATTTCAATTAAATCGTGAGTTAGAAACTATTCCTCCTTTTTTTTTAATACTAGAGGCGAGTGAGAACGCCTTCCGTGTCTATATACAAAAGACATTACTAAAATTTGTTTATCAACTAGTCTTTCATATTTCATAAATATATACTCCGGTTTTAGGGCCAATCAACAATGGACGTCATACTATTATATATAGTTTCTAATGAAATCCTAAAATATATTACCGATTTTGAGCATGTTAAAATTTATTTCCAAAGTCTTCTCTTTTACCTCACTTCTTAAATTTCATTTGTGATAACTTGGTTACCAATTTATCATTCTGGCAATTTCCCAATTTGGTCATACCTTAAATAATGGACCTATTATACCAAAATATCTCCAAACTGTTTTTATTAGAAATTCTCCTTGACATATACACTTTCCTGATAGAATACTCTCCTTCCTTCTTATCTCTTCTCTGACTAGAGTATTTCCTTAACCTTCTTACTCTTTCTTAGATAGAGAGATTTAATATTCTATTCTTATTCTTTGTTCAATCTGTTTCTCATCATTCACTTCGTCATGTAAATAATCGACCTTTCAACTTCGTCTAACTCATTTATATTTATTTCAATAGAAAGATTAGTAAATTTTCGAACTCTTCTTACTTTTTCTAATAGAACATCTCCTTGACCTCCTTACTCTTTCTGATAGAGTAAGTTTTCCATGTAAATCATACGTGTTTAAAAACATCCTCCTTAACCTTCTTCTTCTTAAATATGATGACCTTTTCGATATACACTAGTACTGCTCTAATAGTCATAATTCGATCTATATATACATAAATTATGAATACACTTCATGATACAACAGATGTTCGCCAATTATAATAAAAATTGACATACAGAGGAAGTGGACGCTTTCTAAATTATATGCCATCTATTGTTCTGACAATAAAGTGAAAATAAAGTTGCTTATCTAAGAAAATTCAGGTGATTTTTTCAAAACAAAAAACTGCTCTTAGCTCAGTTTAGTATTTTTTTCCTCAATTGTAAAATCTCTCTATAAGGAACTCCAGCAGAAGAAATTAAAACAACAATGTATGCCAGTACCTTAAAAAGCATACACACTATTACTCTACCATTACTCATGTTCAAATATGGTAAAAAAAAAATCTCCCCCTTCGCATATAATTTCTGTATTGATTGTGACATGTTAGTGCACTTAGCCTATAATTGAGAATATCGACTCACGTTAATTCCAAGTACGTACAAAATTATTATAGGCCTACTTCATAATCTAGTAATAAAGATGAACTATTTTACTTAATGTGATTTGTAATATTCTAAATTAAGTTTGTCCTTTAGTGTGGCATCTCTAATGTGTCTCTGGATGTCCATGTTGCAGATATCTCATATATTTGTTATAACTATATTATTTGGATATTTATTGATATAATTATTTTATATTCGTTTGTATATAAATAAGAAAGTTGTTATTATTATTATTTATATGTATTGATGATATATATTAGGGTATAATATAGATGATAAATATATGATGCCTAGAGATGAACCTATTGAGGATGATGGATTTAACCACTAATTATTTCTCATTTCTCTTCTCTTTATAAATTTTAATAATTTAACATTAATATCTCGTAGATATATTTCTACTAAAGCGATGGTTTTTGTCTTAGAGCTGGGATATATAAGTAAAGTAGCTCGAGGTACTGAGAATAAAGGATCTTATGAGCCTACCCAAAGTGTACATCACTCTCCATTTTTTTACACTTGGAAAAAAGATATAGAGGACGGAGAAAGGAAAAGAGATGGAGATGAAAAGGGTACTTCGGCTCACCCGCTTTTCTGAGTTTAGACATGCGCATTGTCGGTATAGTATATATAGCGTAGGGTAGTAGGGAATTATAAAAGGAGTGAGGCGGTAGAGAATAGATATTAGATGGAGGGGCTATGGTATTTTTTAAAAGGATAATAGGTATGGGTAAATTCTCTTTCCATCTGTTCCTATCAATATAGAATATTAGATGAGTACTGAACTAGTGGATTAATGTATACCAAATTATCTGCTGCGTTTAGTTCTATTTAATGTTGAGAGCTAATATAAATGATGCTATATGATTATTACGTTTGTTTAATTTTCATGAAATTTAAATATAAAGAAAAACTAGTTAAAGTTACCTGCATAACCTTTCCCCTTAATATAAGATAAATAAAATAAAATAAATTACAAACAGGATAATATCTACCAATAAATATATTTTTTTTAATACATTAATAATACAATACACTAACAAATATATAAAGTATTTTAATAAGCATCTCTATATACTCCACTCACAGTAAGTCCAGCAATAATGTAACTTCATACAACACTCTCGTAAATATTTTGCACCACTGAATTCATTTTGATTTTCTAAATAATTAACTTCTTTTCCTTTTATTTTTTTTTTTTTTTTTGGTATATATATGATATATATACAGACATCAATGGTTTTAATATATGAGGCAATATTTATTTTATTTTGTTACTTTTTCTTCATTTAATTATTCTGTAAGTCAGTTAAAAGTTTACTAATTTCCTATTTTAAGGTAACTCGTGATCCGTTAGTCCTTCACTCGTCTCATGATTACAACACTACAATACAACAAAACTATTAATTAACTAAAAAATCATGACTTCAAATCCACTTAGTTATTATGAAGTAATATCCTAATTATATTTTTTATTATTTAATTATTATTTATTTTATTATTATTAATTATATTTAGTATTGATTATTATTATTATATATTATTTTTATTATTATTATTATTTATATTTATTAAGTTCCAATATAAGTATATATATATATATAAAAATAAGTTAGCCTCTATTTTATCTTCAGACTAATATATAAATTATATTATATTAATATTAATATATGTATTATATATATATATAATATATTATATATATATTAATATTATATTAATATATATATATATATAATATATATATATATATATATATATTAATATTATATATATATTATATAATATAATATATCTCTCTATATAAAAAATTCTATAATTAATATATATATATATTATAGTAATTTATTCTCATATTTTATATGATCTAAGTAGAGAGTCAAAATGATCTCATTTCCAGACCATAGCAATCTCTCCCACCGGGGATAAGTTCAACAGGTATTTCTATAGGGAGGTGATTTAATATTGTTATATATATTTTCCTACTTTTCATAATGTGATTATTATTCATATAATAGTATATATATCTAATATATTATATATTATATTTAGGGCATGTTATATAATGAGAGATGTATTCAACAGTTTCATAAGGTTCTATTTAAAGGTTAATTACTTCGGCAGATTGTAGTATGTGATTGTGTATAGGTATGGTCTTGGAGGTTATATTATAGAATCTAGTATGTATTCCTGTAGATAGATCCGGTTAGTTAGTAATTGTGTTACCGTAGATCTTACTCTTTAGAAAGAGGAGATTTGCTATCAATTCGTGGTGAGAAGTTGTGCTTTGTGTAGGACGATATATTTGGTAGAGGGTGGAGTTAATATTTATGAGGATGATTTGTTGGGCGGTATACGTTGATAGGTAATATTTATATGGTAATCCGTTATATATTGACGTGATTTTAAATAATGTTATAGTATAGTACTAATATGTTTTGAAGAGGAGTGTTATTGGGGGAGAGTGGTGGTATAAATAGTTCGCCGATATTATATATATTAAGTAGAGGTAGGTCATGACGGGTATATATATATATATATTTATATATAATATATATATATAACCAATATATATATATTATATATATATATATTAAAGTATATATATATATATATATATATATATATATATATATATAGATATATAAATATATAATATATATATAATTATTATATATATATATATATAATTATATATATAATATATTTATATATATTATATATGATATATATTATATATATTATATATATATATATATATATATTAATTATCATTATATTATATATATATATATTTAATATATATATATATATAACAGTTTTCACGGCACACGTATGATGTGGTCTTACCGGAATAAGGAACCGAACCGGGGAAGACTCCTGGCCACATCGCAAAGAGTGGTCAGTGGAAATACTGTTAAATCTTATAAGATATTTAGGGCCCGTAAAAATGAAAAAATGTCATTATAATTGAAGGTAAGGGAATCTGAAAAGATTTACTGTACTCTAGCTGTTGGAGATAGAACAGAAAGTAAAGAGGGGAAGTGCCTGTTTCTAATAATGTCTGGACAGTGCAGTGAAAGAAAAGATGGTGTATGGAAGGGAGAGTGACTAGGAGACAGAACTAACAAGCGGAGGGTGAGACAGCACTTGGTGTGGCATGTTCCTCACCAAATATAGGTGATGTCCTAGCAGCACCAAAGGTGGTGGAGGAAGCTGGCAAAAAAGACTTTCCAGATCATATTTGACATATAGACAACTCGAAGCTAAATACAATGAACATATCGTAAATGCCTGAGACAAAAGTAGTTTCGTAGCAACAGAATAGAGGTCTGTCTGGAGGGGAATTGGTGAATGCTGAATATTCTTGGCAGCGAGGATGTTCGCACCACCCCTACCCGAAATTCCACAGTGTGCAGATTTCAAGGAAGTACCATAAGTTGCAGGAGAATAAAAGGCACTCCCGCAGACCTGAATTTCCTGCAGGAACATTGCACATTGGTTTGTAGATATCTATAAAATGGGTCAACTCTTCATAGTTTGGGTAGAAGCCGTAAAAATTCTATTGGATGAATAGGGTCAACGTGAAGTACGTTAGGTCGGTGAGTGACTGGAGGGAGACTATTGTCTCTATGCGGCTCATATCATTAAGGAGAGGGGATCCGGATGGGAGGGTATGCGAGGGTCTCGAGACCGCTAGCGAGAGGGAGCAGTATATCGCGGAAGCAAGGGAAAGTCGTAGAGAAGGAAAATGCATTGGTTAGTAGCAGGTAAAGTATCCTTGTCCACTGAATCAGAAAGAGGGCCGGCGCCGAAAATTCCGGCCATGCTGTTTTCAACCTCTTCCCCCGCAACAGACAAGTTCTTATTAGACGGACTAGAAAAGGTTAAAAAGGTTGCGTGGGAGCGACGTCCACGTCCACGTCCACGTCCACGTCCACGTCCACGTCCACGTCCACGTCCACGTCCACGTCCACGTCCACGTCCACGTCCACGTCTATCGGCATGGTATGCCAGGTAAGAGATTGACAGCTGGCAGGTAAAGTCACGTTGGTTCAGGAAATGGATGCCTGCAATAGCTCCCCAGGAAATTCATGTTGAAATGTGGAAGATGGTACTGGGTCATCGAAAGTGTCTGAAGGGCTAGAATTCATAAAGTCCTTAAGGAGGTGGAAACCCATTGATGGCCGAGTAAGTGGTGTGGTGACTGACGCCGGCAGAGATGGAGCTGAGTCAGAAAGGTGGTCCATGGAAACTTCATTGATGAGAAGTTGCTTAGACTTTGCATATCCATCCATGATGGCATCACACAGCAGGCACATCCATGTGTAGTGTAGACACACGGCGAGCTCATTTGCATTTGGCTTGATGATAGAGTCACTATGGCCGAGGGTATCAGAGCACAAGACGACCAAAGCTCTATAACGAAGTGAGTAATCTCTTTGAGGAATGGGGTCTCTCGCACTGTAGAAATCAATGCGAGCCGGAGAATGGCTGGGTAACGTGGGTGGAGTCACTGGCGCCAATCGCTTGTGCGAGAGTACCTCAAGAGAGAGAAGAGGTGTAAAAAATGGGATGTGGAACTGCGGGCAATAACATTCGAAAGGTGAGAGGGAGAAATGCTAGAACTCCGGGGAGAGAGATTGTTTCTGGTTGGGGACCCAAGTAATCGACTATCAGAAGAGCTAATAGTAGGAGCCACAAGGAAGCTCGAATGTTTCAATAGTCCGGCGCTTGCCAGTCTCGGAGAAGGCGGTGGGCATAGAAACCTGTTGAAAAAGTTGTAAGTTCGAGATATACGGGGGGGGGGGGGTCCCCTGGATTCGAAAAGGGACAATAGGCTGCTAATGTGAACCGTGGAACAGAGCAGCGTAGGAATTCGGAGTGGTTAAAGATCTTTCCACAACACGACACAAAGTTTCTCGTCTATCGAGATTCTCGAGGGTACATAGTTCGAGAATATCCTGTTTAAACAGGTAGGTAGGGCATTTTGCAAAGGAAGCATTGTGAGGGCCTTTACAGATGGGGCAGTGAAGCGGGTTTTCACAAGGGGTGTGGAAAGCAATATATATATATATATATAATATATATTATTAGTATATATATATATATATATATATATATATATATATATATATATATATATATATATATATATATATATATATATTATTTATATTTATTATGTTATTATTATATTATTATTTATTATATTATTATTATTATATTATTATTATTAATTATTATTATTATTATTATTATTATTATTATTATTATTATTATTATTATTATTATTATTATTATTATTATTATATTATTTTATTATTATTATTATTATTATACTATAAAATTATTTCCTTAAAACTGATTTTTGTTTTTCAGAAAATATATTCAGAGTTCATTCAAATTCCAATTCTATTGTAATTTTCATTAAAAGAACATAAAGTCTCTTCAACATTTGAAATCTTTGCAAAGAAACATGCCTTCATTTAATCTGCACACACATAGAATGAATCTCTTGAGTTGCAGCTTGCTAATTGCAAGAAGCTCTTCGTTGGTGACGTTGGATAAAAGGATAAAAAGAAGCAAACATCAAAATCCATTTCTCTGAAACTATTTGGATAGACTCCCACATCATTATGTCATGTTGTTATACTATAATATTATATAATATAATATATATATAATATAATATATATATATATTATATATAATATAGCTACACACATCACATCCTATATATATATATATATATTATATAAAGACGAAGAAAATTCACTCACCGCCAACTCGAAACCAATGACAACAGCGTCCGCCGCTAGACACATTACAGGAGGGCTTCTACACTGGTTTTCCGCTCCCCCAAAAGAAAGAAAGGCATCTCGGAAAGTTTCAAGTCCTGCTTCGATTCACTCCTTTGAAAATCCTTTTTGGAGAATTCGACAATTAATAGAATCCTACTGGGGCCACATTAAATTCTTCTGGGGTATTCCTAGAATCTAAGAGAAACAACTCAAGTTACAGCAACGCAACTATGGGAAACACATTGCCCATAATTTGCGAATAATAAGGAGAAGAAAAGTTCACATCGCACCAGGCTCGAACCATAGCAACAGCATCGCCGTTAAACAATACAGGAGGCTCTATTACTGATCCTAATTGCCTCCCAAAATTTGTGGTTGGTTGCTCCCTCCTAACCCAGAGGCACCCCAGCTGAATGCCATGTGTCAAGTAGGGTTCTCAAACTACCCTTCTATGGATATAGTATATAATATATATATATAATATATATATATATATATATTACATAACATTAAAATTTGATATCATCATTTATAGTAGTATCATACATATATTATATATTTTATATTATATATTATATATACATATATATATATATAATATATATTATATATATATATATCATAATATATATATATATATATATATTATATATATATAATATATTTATATATTATTAAAAATATAATTTATATTATAATAAAATATTTAATATTATATTAATATTAAATAATATATATAATATATATATATATATATTTATATATATATTAATATATAATATTATATATATATTATTATATATATATATATATATATAATATATAATATATATATACTCCTTCAGTGGGCAAAGGCTTTAGCTAACGAAATTTAGGAAAATGCTAAAGTTACGTTCCATTTTGTCAAATTTAGCACAATTAGGAAAAGTAAGAATTTCCTAATTCTGTATAGGTGTGCTATTTCCCGTGCTTACCGAATCTAAGGAAAATGCTAACGAACAAATCAAACAAACAAGATGGCGGCGGTACGTAGTCGTTGATTTGAATGAATGTTTCATTCATGAAATTAGCTTTAAATCTAATTTCTTCCAAATCGATAAACTCCATCACAATCATTTGTAACAATTATTTGTAACAAAAACCATTTGTTATTTTTTTTATTTTTGTTTATTCCAAAACAACGTGCTCCATCAAAACAGCTGATCAAAAATATTTGTAAACAATCGTTCGATTATGCCCGATATTCGTGCTAAAACTTGATTAGCATTTCTTATCGAGCGTTAGCACAAATGCAAGATGGAAAACGGCTTTAGAAAAAATACCATCGGAGTTGAGGAGAACCAGAATTCAAGAGCAATTCAAAATCCGACATGCCCAGATACAAGCCGTTTGAAAGTATGGAAATCAAAAGTAGTTGGAGAAATAGAAGAAGGAGGTGTGCTCCAAGCTGTACGAGTGGAGTACATTTTAGATGATTGAGTATAGCGGTTAAGTCAGAGGTCAGAGAGTTGGATAGGGATTGATGTGATTGTGTGGAAAGACGGGGTAGGACGAGTTCTCCTCAGAGGAGGAGGTACTCGACTAGAGAGTTCAGAAGAGCAACATCCATGAGAGAGAGAGAGAGAGAGAGAGAGAGAGAGAGAGAGAGAGAGAGAGAGAGAGAGAGAGAGAGAGAGAGAGAGAGAGAGAGAGAGAGAGAGAGATTGTAATAGAGATATTATGAGGAAAGTGAGTGATGCAACAGTTCGAAGGATAGAAAAGATTTGAGATAATTCATGAGAGAATGGGAATTTACAAGTTGAAGAGCGTTTGACTGCTCCTTATAAAGAAGAACGGTGCGCGTGGAACCACCCTAGATATTTGATGTATACCTTATACAAGGGCGAACAAAGCCCTTATACAGAGAAGGCAACTATGGTGATGAAAAGAGGTTCCAAAGGCGCCTCAAAATATCCAACCTCTTTGAGTCTTGTTTAGAAAGAGAAGTAATGTGATTGTTATAATTAATGTCATGAGAAAAGAAAAGACCAAGAATATTAACAACAAAGTTAAGTGTTTTCGAAGATATTAAAGTTGTGTGGGAAAATTACCTTGAATAGATAGATGAAGAAACCGTCCTCTTGTGGCATTGAAAACTATCATGTTTTCTCTAAGAAAATTAGAGATACGATAAAGATCACACAGGTCGGCTGCTCCAAGGCCGTCATTGATGCATGCATTAATTGCTGTTGAGCGGGTTCGACTCCCTAATTGGAAGGAGTAATGAAGGAAGGAATCAACAGCATAAGAGTGGATAGAAGACGAAGTGACAGATTGAAGGTGATTAATGAAAAGTAGAAAAGAATTGAGGAATGAATTGAGAAACATCACTATCAATAGATTTAAAGAAGGAATGGTGACCATCTGCAACAGATACCATAGAAAGACTGGAAAGGAAGTCAGAGAGAAAGATAGATACCGTAAGAGAGAAGTTTAGAAATCAAAGCTTTGTGCCAGACTCTTTCGAATGCTTTCGATATGTCTAGCGCCATGGCAAGAGACTCACCGAAATGCCGAATAGGAGAGGACCAAGAATTAGAGAGAAGAGAGAGGAGATCACTGGTAAAGATCACCAGTACTGACGATTAGATATTTTATAAGAAGAATTAAGATGTTTCTAAATCTTCCTGCTGAGGATAATTCGAAAATTTTAGAAAGAACAGAGGTTAAAGCTATAGGACGATAAGTAGAGTGTTGATAGGGTTCCCCTTTTTGAGACTATAGAACATAGAATATAGAATATGAGTTGAATAAGTGCTTTTACAGCAAGAATTCAAGTTTCGAAGTAGAAAGACGGAGACGAAACAGATTAGCAAGGCAGGGGCCAAGCATGGAAGAGCAAGCTTTAAGAAATACAGGAGGAATTCCATCTGGGTCATACGCCTTCTTAGTTATAAGCGCAGAGGGAGCAGAAAAAAACATATTTAGAAGAAATTACGAAACTAAGCATGAGTTGGAGAGGAGTGGAGGAGAAGGAATAGCTCAGGAATCGTGAAGAGTAGAGTTAAAATCCAAGAGTAAAAACAAAGAGTTCAGGATTAGCAAAAGGTGATATGGCAGTGGTGCCACCGGTTACTAGGGAAGGGGAGAGAATAGCAAGAAGCAAAGCTAGAGTTGACATTTGTTGCAAAAATTCCAGAAAAGACAAGAGGAAGACTTGCCAGAAAGATGGTTACATTTTCTACTGGGGAATATTTAGAAACCTCCGATCAAAACTTGAACACTCTTGAAACAAGGGCAGGGTCCAATATTTGGTTCGGGCTGAGCCCAATTTTCGCCTCCCTAAAAATGGACATAAAATTCGAAATTTTCTGCCGATTTTGACCCTATAAACACCAAACTGTAGCTTTCTCTGACCTCTAAAAGGTCGTTTTCGAGTGTTTTTCTGTGTCTGTTGTCAGTCTTTCTTCATCTTCATTTTTTCAAAACCTATGTTTTTGACATTTTTAGGTTAACTCCTACATTTTTTTTCGAAGAGACTTCAAACTTGAAATATGCATAGATGACTCATCTATGCATATTTCAAGTTTGAAGTCTTTTCGAAAAAAATTGCAGGAATTGAACCTAAAAATGTCAAAAACATAGGTTTTGAAAAAAAATGCACAAAGTAGTTTTTGATTTTTTGAAATTTGTGCTCAGCGATGTCAAAATTCAAAACCCACCGTTTTTTTATTTTTAAAATGAAAAATTGCGATAATATCTTTTCTGTTCATGTGATCTGAACGAAATTTTCAGTGTATATGTAGTAGGGGGAGATACACATTTTTTACTTAAATAATTTCTTTATATATGCGGTAGTTTTGGATTTGTTCTTGGAACAAATTTTCCCAAAAAATATTTTTTAAAATTTTAAAAAAATTTTCTTTTGAGTGTAGGAAAAAAAATATCTAAGTAAAACAGATATATCTTGCCCGACTATACAATCCCTGAAAATTTGATGTTGATCAGCCAAATAGAAAAAAAATATCTATATTTCGCTTTTCCAAAAAATGTTGTTTTTTTTTGCAAAAGTGAAATACTGATATATTTTTTTTCTACTTGTCCGATCAACATCAAATTTTCATGGCTTGTATAGTCGGGCAAGAAACATCTTTATTACTTAGATAATTTTTTTGTATACTCAAAAGATAAATTTTAAAAATTTCTCAAAACATTTTTTGAGAAAATTTGTTCCAAGAATAAATCCAAAACTACTGCATATGCAAAGAAATTTACTAAGTAAAAAATGTGCATCTCTCTCGACTACAAATGCTCTGAAAATTTTATCCACATCGCATGAGCAGAAAAAAAATTATCGGAATTTTTCATTTTAAAAACCAAAAAAAAAAAAAAGGGGGTTTTAAATTTTGACATTGCTGAGCACAAATTTCAAAAAAATCAAAAAACTACTTCGTGCATTTTGTAGATAATGAACCCGTCTATGCATATTTCAAGTTTGAAGTCATTTCGAAAAAAATTGTAGGAGTTGAAGCTACAAATGTCAAAAACATAGGTTTTGATAAAATGAAAATGAAGAAAGAATGACTGCAGACACAGAAAAACACTCGAAAACAACCTTTTACAGGTCAGAAATAGCTACAGTTTGGTGTTTGTAGGGTCAAAATCGGATAAAAATTCCGAATTTTATGTCCATTTGGGGGGGGGTTAAAATTGGGGTCAGCCCGAACCAAATATTCGACCCTGCCCCTTCACGGATGTTTCTGATCTTAATCACACATTCTTTTATTATTTTTTTATTTCTGTTTGGTTGAAGTTTTATGCTGAAAAAAAAAATGGAACAGAGAGGTAGTGATGGAAGAGATGATGTAAGAATTTTTTTTTGTTGTAGCATTTTTACCATTTTTTAACTTTTTACTTTTTTATATATTTTTTTAAAGTCAAAAGGCCTAACTCCTTTTTAATTTAAATTTAATTTTCATCTTGGTGAATATTTGTTAAAAATTTGATGCCATTAGTGAATATATATATATATATATATATATATATATATATATATATATATATATATATATATTATATATATATATATATATATATATATATATATTATTATATATATATATATATATATATATATATTTAAATTTACATATGCTATATAATATATATACGTTAGGATGGGAAGATTCCAAATTTCCAGCCGATGCCGTTTCCGATTCCGATACCAGTCAATAGTTGCGATTCCGATTCGATTCCGATTCCGATTCCGATTCCAATTCTTTATATATATATTATATATATATATATATATATATATAATATATATATATATATATATATATATATAATAGTATATATATATATATAATATATATATATATATATATATATATTATATATTTATTTATATATGGATATATATATATATACTATATAATATATCAATATTATATATTATATATATTATATATATATATATATGATATATTAATGATATATCATATATATATATATATATATTATATATATATATATATATATATGCCTAATTTTGCTAAATCAACTAAATTTTTAAGATATTTAAAACCTTATAATTAATGTTATAGAATTCTTATATTTTATCTCTTGCTAAAGAAATAATTAGTTAATTACCTTTTATTTTTTACACTGAAAAATAATAGCAATATTTAAAAAATCTTACAATAAATGAACAATTTTTTTCTTTTTTTTGTTAAAAAAAATTCCTTCTATTAATTTAGTTGACGTATGATCTTGAAGCATAATTATCATTATTATTTTTGTAGTTTTTATTATTATTCTCTTAAATTAAAGTGCAAAAGCATTAACATTTCTCCCGGTTTCTGAGTGCATCGATTTTTTTAGGAGAATAAATTGATCCTCCAATTCCGAAGAGTCTTTCACTTTCCACGGAAAAGGGACGAGCTTGAATATTTCTAGCAAAGACACCCAAATGCTGAAAGGTTCCTTTTTCGATGACCACCATTGTAAGGGACTTTCTGAATTTTTTAATAAGTTTTCATTTTTTATATTGGCTGATTTTATACTTTTATAACATCTTCATTTTTTTTTCAATTTATGTGTCTTTCTCCTTGGGAATGAGTTTCTTTGCTGTTTTTTTAAAGTCTTTTGTCTCTTTAATTCCGAAACAACAACTTTCAAAGCCTGGTTAAACTATTATCTTTTCAGTAATCACTCTTTTTCGCCCCCATTCTTTGATAAATGAGAATATAATCTGACATTGGTTTAAAGTAGTGGAAAACTGTTTTGGTTTTCCTTTTATCCAGACATATGTATTGCTTCGGTCACATCCATTGGCTTAAGATATATCTTCCACTTTATTTCTATTGTGTGTATATCGATCCGTCAAAGGAATTGAATTTTAAAGCGTGGATTCAAGATAGGTAAAGCAAGCACAGATTTCTTATCAGTAAAGTAAAATGCTGAGTCGCTATTTTTTACTGAATTTTTTCTTCATGTCTGATAATGTTTAGACCGTCAAGTCCTCAAGATAGTCTTTTTTTCTGAACTGCTTTTAAAAAAAAAATGCATAATCATTTTCATATTTGGGAGTTATTGGCCTGGTGATGGTGTCATTGATTCCGTTTGGGGCTCAATAGAATTTGTGACAAGTCAAGCTAAAATTTTGTAAGTATTTTTAGCAAATTTTTCAAGAACTTTCCGCCATTGTTTCTAAGGTTACAGGTTTTGAATGAATCACTGCAATATGAAATGAGAGCGTCTTTTGTTCAAAAAATTTTTGAAAGCATATGATACTGCTATTACATCTTTTTTTGTATTATCCTGATGAAACACGGTGCTGTAGTAAATTAAATCTAGTTTTTGATATTCATTAATACTTGGAAATAGCTTGGGGCGAGTGATTAAAATGACCTATCGATTTGTTTGCAATTATGGATAATATTTTTTTGTTTACGTCTCTTTGTTCAAGTTTATATGGCACATTGAGAACTAGTGTCAACGAGTGAAAAAGCAAGGTAATTTCTGGGATCCTGCTTGTGTAACTCCTGCAGCCATATTAGGTGGTGCGTTATCCTTACTATAACATGAATTTTATTTAT
>JABUQX010060301.1:30000-32500 GCA_015478945.1 Trachelipus rathkii | reverse complement strand
ATTATATATATATAGTATATATAATAGTTAGTATATTGTTATATATAGTATATATATATATATATATATATATGCAACTGAAGAATTCAGAAGAGTAGTGTCCGCTGTACTAGCGATAGAATAAAAAGAGTGATACAACAATTCGATTGGTAGAATGAAAATGGTAGAGAGTTTAATGAGAGGGGTAAGAGATGATAAGACAAAAATCTTTACAACTCCACCTTTTCAAAGAGAGTCGAGTGAGTGAGACTATAACAGATATGTGAAACATACTTAATCAGGGGTTACAAACGCCCCCCCTTATAAAAAGAAAACAGTTGAGGTGGTGTGAAGATGTTTTGAAGGACCCTTAGAACACCCATTTCCTTAGAAACTTCTTTAGTGAGAAAGATAATGTTATCCTTTCAGGAAAGATCGTGAGGAGAAACACAAAGAATATTAAGGACTGACGAAGGTTAGAGTTACGTGTTTTCGATGATGATGTAATAATAGTTGTGTGAAAGATTGCATCATTTAGAGAGATAAAGGAATTGAGTATTTGATTCATTGAAAAAAACATGATGGTCGACAGGAAAATTTGTCGACATTTGTAAAAAAAAAAAAATCTGGTTATTTAGAGTTTCTCTAACGAATCCAACAAAACTTAACAACCTAACTTAACCTAACCTAACCTAACCTAACCTAACCTAACCTAACTTAACCTAACCTAACCTAACCTAACCTAACCTATCCCAACGCTTGCGGCGGGCTGTACAGGAAATTTTTTTGATGTTGTGTCGACCCTTTTCCCTGTCGACCATTTAGGCTAGTTCCCCTGAGACGTCTTTCAAAACGAAAGAAGTAACGAGAGGTGGAGTCATCGGTACAGGAATGGATAGGTGATGAGGTAATGAATATAAGGTAATTAATGGAAAGCATAAAAAGAGTTGGAGGACATAAACCCCAGTGACACCACAATTAATAGATTTAAGGGATAAAAGGTTATCGTCTACAAAAGCGGCTATAGGTAGACGGAAAATAAATCAGAAAGAAGGTTACAAAGCACAAATAAAAGTATAGATACTGAAGGAGGGAAGTATAGAAATCAAAGCTTTGTTTCCAGACTCTATCGAAAGCTTTCGATATCTCTAGCGATACAGCAAATTATTCACCGATTTGAAGGAAGAGCAGAGGACCAAAAGTCTGAGAGAAGGGAAAGAAGATCACCAGGGGAGGGCTTCTTACGAAATCCACACTAACATCCGGAGATAAGATTAAAGTATTTAAGATATTTCTAAATCTTCCTCTTCAGGATGTATTCCGTAACTTCGGAAAGTATTGAAAGTGAAACAGCAGGACTATAATTAGATGGACGAGAGGGGTTACCTTTTATTCGGCACAGGCTGAATGAAGGCAAACTTCCACCAGGAAGAAAGGTTGAAGTTGATAGACATAGACGAAATAATTTACCAAAGTAGGGTGCTACCTCAGAAGCACAAGTTTTAACAACCACATAATGCGGAAGACTAAAAGAGATAGAATAGTATGTAGACATGAAAAGATGATCGGAGTGACTTAGAGGAGGAGAGAGTTTAACAGTATAAGGACAAGGATTAGAAGTTAAGAAGAGGTCAAGAAAGTTGAGTTTATCCTCAAGACGATCGTGGATATGGGAAGGGAATATCACCATCTGTTCAAGGTTATTCTGGATAGAAGAAATGGAAGGCAAATTCACAGGATATGTGTCTTGAGAACTAGAAGAAAGCCGTTGGAAGTAGTGAACATTGAAATCACTTAAAATGATGATTTCGAGTAAGTAAAACTAGAGAGAATGTGTGCTCCATTTTGGGGTTTAGATAGTCGATGACATGAGGATAATCTATATAGAGTTACAAGATAAAAGAAACAAACAAATTTAATCAGATTTTCAAAGAAGCCTATGTTACATGCCGGAAAATTGGGGAGACTCCATTTAGAAAAACCAGAACAAACAACGTCTTTGCAGACATATACACAACAATCGTTTAGGGCTGAAAATTGATGATAGAAATAGTAAGATGGAACAGAGTAGGGTTAGCTGCAAGAGCACCCATGCATATGAGTTTCGCTCAAGAACAAGAAGTGATATCTAGTGGAAGAAAGGTGGTGTTTAAGAAAGTGGAAAATGGAAGTGAAAATGTTTGAATGTTTGCCAAATTAATGTAAAAAGGAAAACTGTGCACCAGAGAAAATCTGCGGTGAAGTCATGGCAGCACCGCAGCACCATTCCCGTTTCAGGAGACAGCCAACTCCCATGTAGTGATGGGGAGAAGGGTGTAGACGAGGGTGGGGGGTCTTATTTGGATACCGACTCTCCAAGTATCTCCGAGACAGGCTTAGGTTTCACCCTTTTCAAATCGTTTAAGTGAAAATGTTTGAGTATGTAATTATAAGTTTGTGGGGTACATGTGAAGAAGGGAGAAGGAGGTGGGAGTGCCCTTTAAACATGCTTAACAAGCACTCTAGTGTGAGGTTGAAATTA
>JABUQX010060301.1:20000-25000 GCA_015478945.1 Trachelipus rathkii | reverse complement strand
TCATCCGTACCGAGTACCCTACTGGAACCGAAGCATACCTGTTGCCGTTGTGTAACAACACACACACACCTTAAACTGCTCTTGGAAGTGTCAATAAACAGTCGCCACTCACCTGCATCGAATGTTGGGAGTCCCATAGCGAGTAGGCCCGCAACTTCACTGCAATACACAAGGTTACCATCTGACTGGAAGAACCTCCGCAGCTCTACCTCTCTGTTACGATAAAATGTTACTCTTGTGCCATGGTCCAGTAGCCATTTTTCATGCAACCTCGAAGCCAACAGCTCAGGACAACTTCGGCAAATGCAACTCTCATACAAGATCGTTCAGTTCACCCTGGGTGAACAATGACGGACCATCCGACTGTATTTTAGATGGATGATAGACATCATCCAGGTCATTGGCATCCATACATGTAGACGTACTAAAGTTACCACATGCTTCCCCTGAATATCGACCGCAGTAAACTTCTGTTGCTACTGTAGATATATGCGGAAGGTATCGTCTATACAGCCTACGTAGTGTGCACATGAATTTTGTCATTCCTAGGAATATGCAAAAATAGGGGATCCATGATTGCACGAAAACGGGATGTGATACAGCAAATCCGGAGTAACATATATGGAATCAGCACCTCCGAATTACTATATATTTGCACTAAAGTCCATCCAAGAAAAATTTCACCTTTTTTTGTTGACCAGTGTAAGTTTTCTTTATTTTTCCCTAAATGGATGACCGAACTTTGAAATAACTATTCGGCCGAATAGAGAAGTGATTATTCGCCGAATATTCGGTATTCGGCCGAATACTTTAGCCGAATATTCGGTATTCGGTATTCGGCTTTTCACTAATTCGGGCACATCTCTAATATATATATATATATATATATATATATATATATATATAAAGATATATATATATATATATATATATATATATATATATATATATATATATATATATATATATACATATATTATATATATATCAGCATAATATATATATATATATATATATATATATATATATATATATATATATATATATATATATAAGTATATAATATATATATATATATATATTTATATATATATATATATATATATATATAATATATATATATATATATATATATATATATACGGCTTTTTTTTTATCTATGTAGATATATATATATATATATATATATATATATATATATATATCACTTACAATTAGCTGTTTGAAAGAATATAATGGATTTCTATCAAAGAAATGATAACTGCTGCTCCGTTTTAACTGAGGTTCACAATCTCATTGTGTTCATTAAAAATAAAACTCAAATTTCCTGTATTTCGTATAAATAATATAATAGACAAAAATAATGATAACTTATCACTCTGTTTCACTTATCTTTCCTCATTACAGCCACCTTAATTGGGATCAAAGGACAAATTTCTTCAATTCAAACTCCATGTTTTAGCTGTAAATTATTACTGTAAATATTTTTTCTGCTCAATTTGTTTTTATTCTTAAAAAAAAAAGGGGGGAGGGGTTTGATTTTTGGTCTGGGCTGGCCCTATGAACTCCAAATTGGAAATGGACATCAAATTCTTAATTTTCAGCCAATTTTGATAAAATAAAATAGCAAGCTGCAGGTATCTTTTTCTTACGTCTAAAACGTCGTTTTAGAGTGTTTTTCTTGTTTTTATTAATTTTTTTTCTCTTTTCATTTTTTTTGGAAAACTATGTTTTTGACATTTGACATTTTTTCGAAATGATTTCAAACTTAAAATATACAAAGATTGGGCTATTACCTAAAGAACGTTGGAAGCCAAATACTGTTTTACGACCCCAAGATCTCAGTAAGAGTCGAATTTCACACCCTACCTTTTTTGGTTTTGAAATAGAAAAATTGCGATAATTTTTTCCTGCTCAAAATTTTTTTCCCATCAACTCGACTCTCAACAGAATCAAAATTCTCAGATCAAATCGGTCAAAGAAAGACCACTTAGACAGGCTGCTGTCAAGTGTCAAGAATTCCTTCACAGGAATTTATCTGATTTGTAAAATTTTAATTCTTTAAATTCCAATGGTTTTCATTGCAACTCTTCAGTGGGAGAATATGAAAACTACTCTATACTTCCACAAATATCTCTTCTATTTTGTGTAGTTTTAGTGCATTTTGTACTTTGCCAACTATTGGGTATAATTGTCCAGAATTCACTAGGAACAAAAAAGGTTCTTCACTAATCAAAAAACGATTCTAGCCTGTGCACGTGTTCAAAATCAAAATTTATAATCAAAAATGTTAATACTCAAAAGAAGGTAAATTGTAATTTTCATTTCTTACTATTTCAATCTTTCTCTATTCTCTTTGCCTTCTACTAATCAATTTACCTACTAAGTTTAAGTAAGTGCTATTAACTACAGCCTACAGGCAGAGTTACTTAGGTCTTATAAGAACTATCAAAGAGCATCAATCTTTGAAAAAAACAAAAACAAAGGTAAGACCCTATAGACTCAATTTTTCAATTATTTTTTAGTTTTTATAATCTAATTACCCACTAAATTTTTAATAGTTAAATATTTGTATTTTTCTCGTTCACATCTTAATAAAGGGTTAGTATCACCTACTAATAATAATATATGAAAAATAGTAAAAAAGAAAAAAAACTTCTTTATCTGCACCATGAAACTTATAAGGTCCTATATATATATATATATATATATATATCATATATATATATATATATATATATATATATAGAAAATAAAAATATATATATATATATATATATATATATATATATATATATATATATATATATATATATATATATATATATATATATATTATATATATATATATATATATATATATATATATATTAGCTTCGCCATCAGAACCAGCTTTTGTCGGAAGGTCCACCAGAAAAGTATCTCGAATGTGCATCCGTCATGGATTAGATGCCCGATATCTAAAAAATATCGATATATCGACATCGATATTTTAATATTTTAATAAATATTGAATTACCTTCGATATTATCGCTAGAAAAATATCGATATTCGATATATTATAACCTTATATATATATATATATATATATATATATATATATAGTTATATATATATATATATATATATATATATATATATATATATATTATATATATATATATATATATATATATATATATATATATATATATATATATATATATATATATATATATATATATATATATATATATTAGTGATGGAGCGTATGTCAAAATTTGACTGTTTGCGGATGCGGATGCGGATCTTAAAGAAGAGAGGATGTGGATAACAACGTTAAGTGAGGATGCGGATGCGGATCCTAAAGTAGATGAGGATGCGGATGAGGATGCGGATGTGGATGTTTACTCTTTGAAGTTTGAATTAAAAATTATATATATATATATATATATATATATATATATATATATATATATATATATATGAGTTATGTAGTATATATATATATATATATATATATATATATATATATATATTTTATTATAGTTGTCACCACCACTCACGTCAGACCAGTATTCAGGAGGGGGAGTTGCACGCCAATTTCATCTGCTAGCGCAAAATTACGCAAATGAGCACAGACGCAAGCTTTAAAGTGGTAGGGAGATTAAATTCAGCAGGAAACACAGAAGATGGAAGAGAATTCCACAAAACAGAGGTGGCAGGAAAGAAGGAAGCACCGCAGTGAACTAACCTGGAGTTACCAATATCTACACAAAACTCGTGCACAGACGCAGCACCCCTTGTGCTACGAGGGCGTCGTAAAGGTGGTGGTACGTGAGTGGTAAGTTCCCTCGAACAGTACCTATAGAAAAGAGATAAAGTTTCAATATCGCGCCGCCACAAAGATAGAGGGTCAAGTGAACTGGAAAGTGCAGAAAGTTTTTGGCCCCCTTTGACCCTGTCCAAAAGCCGGGTGAAACCAGAGCCCCCCCAGATATGAGAACAGTACTCCATACAAGGGCGGATGAGACCCTTGTTTAGCTGGAGTAACTGAGAAGAGAAAAAAAGTCTCGCAGTCTAAACAGAACTCCCAGTTTATATAAGGCAGTCCTAGCAACCGTTGTGATGTGAGGTTCCCAAGACATTTTTTTGTTTATGTTAAGGCGAAGGATGTTTATATTGTCAACAGGAGAGGCGAGAGAACCGTCGAAAGATATAGGAAAGTTAGAAGGGGTTTTAGAGAGGGAGATTTGTAGATTTTGAGTTTTTAAAAAATTGAATTTCACAAGGTTGAGACGACCCTAATCGGAAATTCTATCCAGATCAGCGAGAATAGAATCGGAAAGGTTAAGACGAGAGGCAATTCTAGAAGCAAAAGAAGGAGTAGAATTGAAATGAGTTGAAGAACGAAGGGTCGAGTCATCGGCATATGAGTGGATAGAGTTAGATGTGCAGGTGAGAAGATCATTAATGAAAAGTGAGTAAGAATAAAGTAGGAGAAAGACCGAACCCTGAGGAACACCACTATTGACTGAAAAAGAAGAAGTCGCTCCATCAACCACAGCCGATATTGAGCGACTTGAAAGAAAGCTAGACAAAATTAAGCAAAGAGAAGGAGGAAACCCAAAGAATGGGAGCTTGGAGAGCAGTGACGCGTGCCATACCCGGTCAAATGCTTTGGATATGTCAAGCGCCACCACGCAAGTCTACCAGTAGTTCCTAGGAGCGGAAAACCATAAATCGGTTAAATAGGAAAGTATATCGCCAGTAGACCTTGAACGCCGAAAGCCGTACTGGCGATCGGAAAGAAGAGAATGAGATTCCAGATGGTCTAAGAAGTGAGAGTTGAGAAGGGTTTCAAAGATCTTAGATAGAATACAAGTGAGAGCTATAGGGCGATAGTTAGAAGGATCAGAGCGGCTTCCTTTTTTCGGAATAGGTTGGACAAGTGCGTGCTTCCAACACTGAGGGAAAGTGCTAGTATTGAGACATAGAGAATATAGTTGAACGAGGGGCGG
>JABUQX010060301.1:10000-12500 GCA_015478945.1 Trachelipus rathkii | reverse complement strand
AACTGGAAAAAAAAAAATTTAACGGTCATAAGTTTAATTAATACGGATGCCAGGGCAAAGCTACTATTGTTCGATTTGTTGTATCATATTTAAAAATTTTATTACTATAAAGACGCTTTTTCAGCATGAAAAGTTTAAGCCCATAGCTCTAATTTATCAAACATAGAAGTCATATCGACTTGCACCTTACTTATAACATAAGCCAGGTTACGTAAAGAACTGCCTGCCAACTATATATTTTCCCAAACTTAGTTTCATTCGGATCAGCTCTCAAAACTATATTCGATCTTTATAGAACAATTTAAAAAAAAAAAAAAACTAGCCTCAATGTATAAAAGGAGATTAAATTCTGAAAATTTGATTAAGGAAACCGTACATCTGCCATACAATGTATCTCCTAACACTTAAGAACACAAACTGTTCCCAAGAAAAAATTTTTGCAAATTAAATTGTAGATAAATTTCCAGTTTTAATAATTTTAAAATTGACTCCAATAATAATGATAAAAGCGAACAGAAATGCAATTAATTTGTGAAATAGGAATATACTATGCATTATAATTAAATAAATAAATAAAAAAGTCATCAATAATAATACTGAAACGGGTTCCGATTTGGGCACTAAATACTATAGTGTACATTTAAATACTAAATACATGGGAAAATTAATTTAAATTCCAGATTTACTCTTATACAAATATATTTTTTAATACTCGATACACAAAATGTATTCAAATTAATTTTAAATAATAAACGATTACGGAGTTGAATAAAATTAGCAAGTGATAAACAAGTGTGTTTCTACTCCCACGATATTCATTCTTTCTTTCCTGGATATCACAACTGGTACAAATGAATCACGAATATTGGGAAAAAAAAGATTTAGTCGAAAAAGAACATGAACCTGTTCATCCAATCAAGTATTATATCTTCCATTTTCGGAAATACTTTGAGTATATCTGTGTCAGCAAGATTCATCTAATAAGCCCCCCATAGCTTATTAAAATACCCAAAAGAAAGTTGCTAGGGCAAATTGTCAAAATAAAGAGCTACAAGACTCTTGTCATCAGAGTTATCGATAGGAATGAAAAGTGGAAATTTTTATCAGGTAGATATCAAATAGAAGCAAAAGTCAAGCATGTTTAAGGTTTGGTTAGAGTGATCCAGAATGTATATATTCCCTTATCAACTCCTCAACATAGTTAATAATAATAAATGATGATTTGGCCTTCACCCCACCTGCATCAGTATGAGGATCCTAACGACTCAGCGTCATATACGGTGAATTCCCTAGTCGATCTCAACATTTGGATGAGAAAATTTAGCAGTCTCGATAGTAGTAAAGTATTACAAACAGAAAACAAACATAAATCTGTTGCATTGGGGAAGCAATAGCAGAAAACACAATATAATGATGGTATTAGTAGAAAATTATATTTAAGCTACAGAACAATGAAGTAAGAAAGATTCATAATTTCCGAGGTGCTACATATATGTTAATATTTAAATTGTAACAGATTCCACTCTAAGCGGAAATTGCAAAATAAGTTGTAGTTTGAGTTGTTAAGGTTATTATGGAAGGAATCCACAGATTTGTATCAGAAAGAAATAAAATGCTAGGATGAGTTTAGAAAAGCGGATGTTTAACAGATTCGAAATTAGCATAGTCACCTTACACCTCATATATTACCACGACCACCAACTAACTACGGCCAATGTCATTTGTTGAACTACGCGAACTTCCCATTCAAGTAATTACTGAACCCATAAGCACTCAAACGTAAACACAAATATTAAATAAAATAAACCAATTTTAACCAAACCAGTAATTACCTCTCGTCTTATCTTTCAGATTCTATTCTCGCTGATCTGGATAGAACTTCCCGACGGGGCTGTCTCAACCTTGTGAAGTTCAATTGTTTAAAAACTCAACTTCTACAAATCTCCCTCTCTAAGACACCTTCTAACTTTCCTATCTGTTTCGATGCTTCTTTCCTATCTTTTTCGATGGGCTTAACAAACAAAAAATGTCTTGAAAACCTCACATCACCATGGTTGCTAGGGCGGCCTCAAAGAAGCTGAGAGTTCTATTTAGGCCGCGTGACTTTTTCTTCCTCTTCTTTTGCTCCAACTATACAAGCGTCTAATCCGCCCGTGTTTGAAATACTGCTCTCATATCTAGGGAGGGGGTCTGGTTTCACTCGGCTTTTGGACAGAGTTGAGTCAAAGGTCAAAAGGCTTATAAACTGCTCTGTACTTCCAATTCACTTGATCCTCTATCTTTGCGAAGCGATGTTGGAGCTTTGTCTCTTTTCTATAAGTACCACAGCGGCAAGTGCTCGATGGAACTGACCACTCGCATACCAACACCTTTAAGATATCCTCGTAGCACAAAGGGTTTAGTGTCTGCCCAAGAGTTGTGTAGACATTAGCAACTCCAGGCTTGTTCGCTGTGGTATTTCCTTTTTTTCCAGCCACCTTTGTTCTGTGGAATTCTATTC
>JABUQX010060301.1:0-7500 GCA_015478945.1 Trachelipus rathkii | reverse complement strand
GCCATACTGAACTGAAAAATCAACATCATGGGTGGGTCCTGGCATGTACATATTTTGAATGTCAGGGAAAATTTGAATGGCGAAGTGAATATTCAGTCAAAAATAAATAAAATTATATCCTTACATTATAAATAGTCCTAATATTACATAACAAAATCATATATTGTAAAGAATATTCGCTTCTTGGAGATACAAGAAAATAGTTACTACTAAAGTGGGAAGATTCAGATAAGATATGGGACAATCTTTTAGAAGGGTCTATGGACCACAAAGTAGGAAAATGACGAAGGCGAATAGGGTCCAATCAATGAAGATATGTCGAGCAAATTGCGGGGTATGTCGACGGCAAAAATTACAGATGGGAGAAGGGTCCCGTTACACATAGTGACTGAGTGATATTGGTGTGGCCAATGGAGGCGTACAAGTATCACCTCGTGTAAGCGCTTTCGTAGGTGGGAAGAAGACCACTCACCAATGTTCGGCTTTATATTTCTAAGTTTCGCTCCCCGCTGATCATTCGTCCAGCGCTCTTGCCAACAAGATCGAAAGCCTTGTCGGAGAGCAGGATAGTAATCAGTTGATGGGAGGCGACCTTGTCGAATGGCAACCGGGAGGTACCTGGAACAGCTCCGAAAAGAAGAGGTGGCTATTTTGGCCTCTCTATCTGTGATTTCATTGCCAATTACCCCTACATGAGGGGGGGTACAGGATAAAGTGATTGGTTTCTTACGGGAGTGGAGCAGCCGAAAAAATTGTTGTAAGGCGGATGCCATTGTGTTTTTAGAATAAGGGGTTTTAAGCGCCTGAAAGGCGCTGAGCGAATCTGAATAAATGACATAAGAGTGGTTTTGGTTAGGGATTAGAATTCGAGACAAGGCAATCATTATAGCCATTAATTCTGCCATAAAAATTGAGGCATAAGGGGGGAGGATATGGGAGAGGTTGCGGTCAGGAAATACAGCAGATGCGCCCACACTGTCCCCTATTTTAGAGCCGTCAGTAAACACTGGAGTAAATTCACCGTGAACTACGGAATGAGACAGAAATGATGCCTTTAACAAGGCAGCAGGGTGGCTAGATTTGGAGAGAGAGAGGTCAGGGCCAAGGTGTGTACTCTTCGTCATAAGAGAAAGGCATCACCTTTTGCAAAGGGATGTTAAGGAAATTAAGGATGATATGAACTGTGTTTGTAAATAGCCAGTAATTAGGATTCTGAGGTATCTCCTGCAAGATCGGTGTCAGAGCAGACGGTATAGGGGTTTGAAAACGAAGAGAGAGTGGCATCACATTAGATTCAACTTCAAGGCTCACCCGGGGGAACGATCGGAAGGCTCCGGTGGATACGGATCGCCTCGTTTTGGATGGGATCTAATAGGTGCAGTAGAGTAGGGGAGGCCTGACCATATACTACACAGCCATAGTCAAGTTTTGATCGGACTAGGGCGATATAAAGACGTAAAAGGGACTTGCGGTCAGCGCCCCAAGATTTTGAGGCGAAATGACGTAACAGGTCAAGCACGCGATGACAAGTCGTTTTGAGGAGTTTAATATGTGGTGCGTATGTTAAGGGGTCATCTAGAATGAGTCCTACGAATTTGACTTGTGAAGTTACAGGGATGGGCGAACCATATAAGGTTAGGTTCGCTGGAAGAAGGTGGCAGGTTCTTCGATTCCCTTTTTCCTTAAAAAGCACCGCTGAGGTTTTGGTGGGAGAAATGGAAGCCATGGGAGTTATCCATTGTGAAATATTCTCAATAGCTAGTTGAAGTTGCCGTTCAAGAAAAGGCAATCTGGTACCGGCTATACATAACACAAGGTCATCAACATAGAGAAAAATTGACCGTCGCTGGGATAGAAGTAACGATGTCATTAAATCCGAGAGCAAATAATAATACTCTTAGAACACACTACCCTGCGGAACGCCTTCATCCAGAATAAAGTGACGTGACAGAATAGAAGAGCACCGAACCTGGATGGATCTATTTGACAGAAGGCATTTAATGAAAAGAGGGAGTTGTCCACGGAAACCGAGCGAATGGAGTTTAAGGAGAATACCAGTTTTCCACGTTGTGTCATAAGCTTTTTCAAGGTCAAAGAAGACACCAAGAACCATCCCACCAGTTGAGAAGGCTTCCCGGATGTCATGGTCTAGTTTTAACAAGGGGTCCGCGGTCGAACGATTTTTGCGAAAACCAAACTGGAAGTTTGAAAAAGCTTGGCGACTTTCCAGAACAGGGAGAAAGCGGCCTGAAACCATTTTCTCCATTAATTTACAGGAATGACAGCCGGCCTTAGAGTTCGATTTCCTGTGGTCCCCCCGTGTTACCCTCTGCATAGGGGATAAAGCACGTTAAAAGTTATATATATAAATATATATATATATATATATATTATATATATATATATATATATATATATATATATATATATATATATATATATATATATATATATATATATATATATATATATATATATATATATATATATATATATTTTTTATTGAGGTGTATATTTATATATCTATATATATATATATACATTATTATATAAAGAAGAAGAGTTGAAGATAAGATGAGTTATATATACAGCAGTTACTTATATATATAGTTTAAATATATATGAATATATATATATAAAAATATATATATATATATATATATATATATATATATATATATATATATATATATATATATTATATGTGAGCTGACAAAACATCACAATCGGGAATTGTATAATATTTGCAAATGCGAAACTTAAGAATTTTGAAATCTGTTTATTTGAAATTAATATTTCTCATTTCTTTCTTTTCGATTAAGGCTTGAGAACCGATGCCTCTCGATTTAATTTCGCGTTATCTTTTGAAGTTCGAACTATTTTTCAGTATGCTAGGAAGCATTTAAACAAAAACTTTCAAAAATCCTAATTCAGTAATACAAATAAAATAAAAAACTTTTGCTGTAGAGTTACGATATAATTAAAGTTTTTGTAAATAAGTAATAATTAACAAAAACTGAAAGGCTTAAATGCATGAATTAAAGTTTGAAATCAACAATTTTTTATTCTTTTTCTTTTATACAAATTTTTTTAAGCTTAAGTTATAATGGATATAATTTATGAAACGTGTCACGATCAAATTTCAGATAAAATGTATTGTTACAGTAAACATAAATGATGAATAAAATAATATAACATTGGTACCCAACATCGAAAGTCTAAACAAATATATATATATATATATATATTTGTTATTATTGTTAATATAGATAAATATATATATATATATATATATATATAGTTATATATTATTATTATTATTATATATTATTATTATATATATATATATATATTATATATTATTATTATTATATACATACATATTATTATTATATATATATATATATTATTATCCGTACATACATATAGCAGTTACATACATACATATTTATACATTTTGCATTTATACATATATATTGTTTTACATATTATATTATATTATATATTACATATTATTTGTTATGTTATATTATGTTATGTTATTGTTATTATATATTATTAATATATTTATATTATATATATATATTATATATATATATTATATATATTATATACATACATATGAATGAATGATAAATCCATTTGAGGCTTGCATATATTATCAGAGAATAATAAAGACAAAAACTATTCAAACCTAAAACAATGGAAAAGCCATACGTTTGTCAAACATCGCAAAAAAAAAATACTGGATGAAGCATTTATAGATCAAATGAAGTCTGAATAACGGGGTGGTTTAGAGAGAAAAATAAAAGAACCATTTTAGCAGCCCACGATCAAACGCTAAGAACGAACTGGTTCAAGAAACATACAAAAGGGGGACAAGATATCAGACAAATGTAGAATGTGTAGAAATTAACCACAGAGTCAACAAATCATATACTGAATGGATGTGAAGTACTGCTGGAGAGGTGTCTGCATAGGGTTGGGAAAGGAAAAAAACAAGCTCGTTTTTTTCCGAAAAAACGGTTTCTTTCATGAAAAAAAACAGCCTGAAAAAAAAACAAGTAAAAATTTGTTTTTTTCAATAAGTTGTGGAATTTACATGTTTGAACAATTATATTATAAATTTTAGCAAATATGCTCTAATTTGGACATTTTTTGGTTCCAATTTCCAACAAAGTGAAAGCCCTTGAGTTTGTGTTCAAAATTTTTATGGGTTTTCCATTTTTTTATTTTATATTCTGAATTTTGATATTCATAATATTTTGTTTATGGCATCATTAATGTTTTCTTACTCTGTTTCAGCTTTCAGTAACATTTTTATCATAATTATTTAATTAAGAATTTAGAAATGCCACATGCAAAGAGTCGTGTGACAGTACTTTTTAAGGAAATAAAAGGTAGCAAAGGCCCTCGCATGAAATATAACTTTTGTTGTGTAGACGTTGCAAAACTAGTATTTATTGCTCATAATCTAGAACTAGGAAATTCTGAAAATTTGCCAACTGAGAGAGATGATTATGCTAAGCTTAAGAGTCCTGTTACTGCCCCTGCTCCTTCACCACTGTCATTCTCACACGATACTTCATTCGACTGAGATATCAGACTTATCAGTCATATCAAGATTAAATGTGGCTAATCACGCTGATGCTCCCAGTGATAATGAGCTTGACAGTAGTCACAGCACAGTAATCAGGGGTCTGGGGAGTGGGGACTAGTGATTAATGAATCAAAGTTGATATTCCAAAGCCAAATATTTAATTTAGTCATTCACCATCCTCCTTCATTTACAATCTTAGTAATTTTAATTTCAATATTTTATTATTTCATTTGCATCCCTTAAGTCACTTTTGAGTTTTGTCATTCAGACTCATTCTATTTAAATATAATATACATTAATATTTAAAAGTAAATTATAAATATGATTATATGATACAAATGTAAAATACATAGTTAAATTAGAAAGTAGAAGCCTACAAACAGCAGTCTGCAAGCTACAATCTACTGTAAATTGTAACGAAAACAATTGATAAAATATAAGAGAAAGGTAGTTCTGCTATTTTATAAATCATAATGGAATATTTGCTTAATTTCAAGTATCCTTATATTTGAAAAATGAAAATATTCAAGTGAAATATCATATTAGCCTCTTTATATTTTTAAAAATACATTTAATGAAAAGAACGAAAAAAAACTGAAAAAAAACGAAAAAAACATGAAAAAACACGATTTGAAAAAAACGGTTTTTTCCCAACCCTAGGTCTGCATACTGAAAGAGACAACAATATCTGTCGATTGATACATTTCGATATTGCCAAAGAATTTTTAGTAACACAACCCAAACAATATTAAAGAAAACAATTTAGTTCTATTACTATATGACTATAACATACCCACTGACACTCATGAAATAAATAAATGATTTAGTCACACATGACAAAAGAATCGAAAGTGAGAGTACCATAAGACATCGAGTTTCGCATGAGTGTATGTTGTTACCGGTGCATGAGATTTAATAACTATGGAGTGAAGTAAGAGGTATAGATTTAAGATACAATCTGCTCAGAATAAACGAGAGTACATTAAGATGGTTTGGTCATAGAGATGAACTCTACATTGAAGAAATACCACAGTGAAGATCCGTTGCAGTCTTGTGAAGTCCTACGATTGATTTTCTTGACTGCGATGAGCTCTCACTTAAGGGTATTGAGGGAGGGTAGCGGGAAGGGGGCTTTCCTTTCGACTTATATGTTCTTCTACTTAACTATCTTATTTCCGTACATGTTACACACCATACCCCACATCAAGTGGGAAGTGAAGGGAGGATAAAGAAAGAAATAATTTGTCGATATGGATAATTATTATTGACAGAAAATAAGAACAAAACTTACGCCAATCTCCTATAATGATTAAGCCATTCTTGCGTCATCTGGGCAACAGCAAGAGGCGGTTTTGATATATGTTGTTGAGCAACGAGAATTCCACCTTCCGTTACACAAACTTCCATCCACGACCTCAAGATTTCCTCTTCGCACCCAATCTATAAAAGCAAAATTCCGTATAAATTAAAAAAAAAAAAAAAGAATTTTTTTAAGTATATATATATATATATATATATAAGGATATATATATATAAAGATTAAAAGAAATAGGTAAAGATATCCTTATATATTTAAGAATATATATATATATATATATATATATATATATAAGCATATATATATATATATATATATATATATATATATATATATAGTATATATATATATATATATATATATATATATATATATATATATATATATATATATATATATATATATATATATATATATATATATATATATATATATATATATATATATATATATATATATGCCATAACCATCATAACAAACCTGAGCCTGTATGAGAAAATGAACGGGAAGTAGTTTCCCATCTTGGGTCATTAAAGGAAGGAAAACCACCTGATGATCTCCGGTATCTAGAATAGCACCTGAACAAAAACATATTAAATTACATTTTTAAAAGTTCAATTTCCAATTGCATTATAATTAGAAGCATGAGAATTACCAAATCATCATGTAAAAATATAGAAGAATCGTACCTGCTCCGATATTATCGAGTGATTCTGGTTCCATTGGCACTAAAGCACTAAAATGGCCACGTGTATAGCCTAGTGCCAAAGGAGATTTCCAACAAAATGAATTTTCCCAAAGAAAAGGCAAGTAAACACCTTAAAAAAAAATTTTAAATTAAAAATTTATTTTTTTAAGTTATTCTCAACAACAAAAATAGCAAATTCAAGTGCAAAAGTAAATAATTATTATTATTATTATTATTATTATTATTATTATTATTATTATTATTATTATTATTATTATTATTATTAAATAGCTTTGGCGTCCACCAAGTCCTAAAGCCATTCAGTAATAATAATAATAATAATAATAATAATAATAATAATAATAATAATAATAATAATAATAATAATAATAATAATAATAATACTAATAATAATTTTTAGGGAGCTTTTTAGACAAATTAAAAGTGTTGAAATTTTATTTTTGGCTTTAATATTACTTTCTTATTATAATGGTGGATTTATATAACAAAATAATAATAATAATAATAATAATAATAATAATAATAATAATAATAATAATAATAATAATAATAATGGAATAAAAAAAAAATTTGAAGGAGCAAGAACTCTTGCCAACCAATTTGGTATTCAATAAAATATGATGAAGTAGAAGATACTTTAATTGGCAGTGTTAAAAGCAAAATACGAATGGAATTACGAGTTATGTGAGCAAGGAATAAAAAATAAGATATATATATATATAGTATATATATATATATATATATATATATATATATAAGGTTATTATATATATATATATATAAGGTTGAAGCGCGCACCCGAAAACGCGAAAGCGTTTCAGCACGATAAATGCGAAAACGGTTACCCAAATCTAAACTGGAACGAAGTACAAC
>JABUQX010060300.1:17500-49822 GCA_015478945.1 Trachelipus rathkii | reverse complement strand
AAGTGTATTCGTCGTTAGCGTTGAATGCAAAGGGGCGTATATACATTCTACTCTCATTGCAAATAGAATTGGTTACAAGACGTTCAGTAGCACGTCAGCCAAGCAGATGGTACATTATGATGCATAAAAGCTAGAAGATCATATTTGTTGGCTCGGATAATAGGATTCTAATAGGGATTGTATTCATTACTTTTTCCCTTTAATATGTTTCTTTAAATATTTTCAATTTTGACTCCTCTTCAAAATATCACTATATGTATTAATTATCAATTATTATTCACTAAATGCAATAGTTAAGTAATTACAAAATACTGCAGTCATATCTTCCTGATATTGATTATATCATGTTTTATTATTAATATACTTTATGATTATTATTAATTATTATATTATTATTGCATTATATATGTATATTATTGATTATTATTGATTTATTATTACTTATTATTATTATTATTATCTATTCATTATTATTATTATTTTTTATTTATTATTAATTATTGTTATATATTATTATTAATTATATTTATTATTATTTTATTCAGTTATTATTTATTAATATATTATTATTGCTCCGGCTTGTATTTCATTTCTAACTTATCCTTTTTAAATTGTTGATGTTCGTAAAACATATGAATCGGAGATGTATTTGTGCAATTTAAAAATTACCTGACGAAATAATTAAAGTTCCCAGGTACCCATTTACCCCTGAGGCAAAATCTCTTAATTAATAAGCCATACAAAATAGACCTGTTCATATACCAGGAGATGATTGATGAATAAGGATGTTCTGATACAAGCGGAACACATGAAATCAATTTCATCCCATGGTCGCTTTTCGCAGACCAATTCACAGAGCCCAGAAAACCGAAGATTAACGCCTTGCAGTTCATTCCGAATAGCGATTTCACCTTGATGAAGTTTAATTATCAGAATCTTTATGTTCCACGCAGGTGAACTAGGCCTATATTTGGTCGGAAGCAGGTATCGAACATTCTAAAATCAAGTAAATAAAAACCAATAAGTAGATCATAATCTTATCTTGGCTCTAGTTTGTATAGTACGCGATCATTTAGATTTTAAAGTCGCTGTTATTCTTCTCTCTCTCTCTCTCTTCTCTCTCTCTCTGCTCTAATATATAATAATAATAGTATTAATATATATATAAGTTTATATATATATATATATATTATAATATTATATAATATATATATATATATATATAATACTATATATATATAATATATATAATATATATGATATAAATATATATATAATATATATTATATATTAAACCTATACTACTATAGATATATATATATATATATAGTATAATAAGTATATATATATAATATAATATATATATATATAAGCCTATATTATATATACTAATACTTATATTTATATAGATATATATATATATATAATATAATATATTATATATAATTATATATATATATTATATAACTATATATATACTTATATTAATTAGTAAAGACGATATAGGGAAAGCCTGTATTCTTGTACTTTCATAAAATTTGGACGTTTCGGGTATTTCTCGAACCATCTTCAGCAAAAATTTACTCTAGAAAAAAAAAATTCACAAACTTTACAATTCAAATTAATAGACATGGGTTCATATTAAGTTACATTAGAGAATGTGAAACAAAGTACATCAAATGAAAATTAAAACAAACTCACAAAATTTACACAAAGTGGAAAAAAACACTCACAACACAAACGACCTGACAGAATCTGAATGAGATTTTAGTTGTACTCAGTTTCTCAGAAACTTTAATATTCGAAAAGTAAAAAATAAAAATGCATATATATATAGATATATAGTATATATATATATTATATATTATATATATGAATTATATTATATTATATGATAGTATTATATATATAATATAGTAATATATAATATACTATATATATATATATATATATAACTATATATATATAATATATATATATAGGGTTACTTGATTGGGGCGTGGCTGGGCTTTCTTTTCGACTTTTTGTCATATTCTTCTACTGCTTTTCTTTTCCGATGCATGCTACGCACCTTACTCCCAATCTTGGGAAACAAAAAGGAAGATGCAAGAAGATATATATATATAATATATATATAATATACTATAATATATAATATATATATATATATAATATATTATATATATACTCTCTCTCTCACTCACTTAGGTTAAACATTAAAATTCACACATACTATATTATAACTAAACTCTATATATATATATATATATATATCGACAGGTAGAGTATCTGTATGCTCACCGCTACAGAGACCTAGCTCCCTGAGTGTGACCCTCACTCACTCACTCCCTCTCACTCTCTTCGCTCACATAATTTATATGTTTCTCGATCTCTCACTCACACTCCCTCTCTCTCTCTATAGATGGTTTAAGAATAAATATGAATGACACGTCATTTGGTATAAAGACTACTATTTCAAGTTATAATAATATATATTACCAATAATCCTGTTTTTATATACATACAGTATATACATATACTTAAATATGATTTATATAATCATAGATGAGTATATTATATATTATTTTAGTGTTCGTTGATCGAGTTTGATCACATCGAGTGAGAGCTCTCAACACTCCAAAGCATATTCGCACTCTCCGTGTGTATGATATCTGCTTATTTTCTGCTTTTTGTGATATGTGACATTTGTGTTGCTCGATATATAGTAAGATCCTATCTACTTGTATCGCGAGCGAGTTGTAAATTTGATATTTTGCATGATTTACTTATTATGAGTGTGCAATGCTCTACACTCAGACTATGTAAACAAGTTTATTATCTCAAGATGGATGTGCATTTTAACGCTTCTTAAAAACAGCAGTGTGTCCTATATATATATTTAATATTTTAGTAGACGTCACCTTCTCTTTAAATTTAATAGCCAAATCTGAAACCTTTATTCAATCGCAGAGGCGATACGTTGCTCTATAATCATTGACAAGAAAAAATATAGATACAGATGTTGTTCACGTGATATACTATTATGTAACGATCCTCAAGAACCCTTTCAGCAATTTTAAAGCGATTTATTAAGAACATAATTCTAAATAACACCGAGTACTCTCTCTCTCTCTATCTCTTCGTAGTGGTATTTCGCACACTCATAGAAAAGTTAGTTTTTTTTTTACAATAAGACGAGAACATCATACATTATAGATAATTAGTCAATAAGATATTGCAAAAAAATAAACAATATTTTAATCGTTAAGCGAAGTATTAGAAAAGCTCATTGGTAGAAATCTAAAATTGAAGTCCATTTGTGTCTAGTAAGATATTATTGAAACAGAAACCAAAGTCGGTAGACAGTTCTTTTTGTCAAATGAACACTATGTCTTATGCAGTATGAGTTGTTTACTACTCCTAAGATAAGGAATTCTTTTGTAAAAAACCTTAGATATAGCAAGAATACATAAGTATCTTTTAGGATCATTGAAGATTGTAAAAATAATTTTTAATAACCAAATCTAGAAGCTCTTTCAACAACGAAATTGCATCTCTTCTAAATTTTGAACAGAAAGTTAGGTTGTTTTTTTCAAGATTGGCTCTGAATTATTCTTTAGTAAAAAAACTCGAATTTTTAAAAGAATCTAATATTTATTATGTTCACCCACAGTAAGAAAATAAATAGAAACAATTGTATGAAATTGCCTGATTGAAATATTATTATTAAATACTGAAAAATACGCCAATTTTCTTATGATAAATTCGAAAATGTTTTCCTTATTTTAAGCCTTTGAATATTACATTTGCAAATAATATAGAGTTCTCTACACTAAACTCAAAGATATAATCGCAACGATGTACAATTTACCGCTGTCTTTCTCACTGAGTGGCAAGGTGGAGCTGTCGTTGAACGAAAGTGTTTTTCTTTTCCACTCCTGTCCCCTCTCTCCCTCCCTCTGAACTCACAAAAATCACCTCTTCCGCTAAACAGACTAACAATAATCAAATCAATGTCAGATTAGGAGCCAGCATGTTCAAATATAATTTTTACAATAAATTGATTATATTATATATTTATTATCATTTATATTATATTATTACTATTTAGTATATTATAATATATATGTATTCATGTTAGATTATATGTATAAAGTATAGTATATATATATATACTATATATAGTATATAGATAATAGCTATAGTATATAGTAGTATTATAATATAAGTCATATGATAATATAAGTATAGATACAAAATTTTTGTAAAGTAAATTAATAAGCTAGTTATCTTAAGTCCTGAAGAGATACAAATAAAGCTAATCTTAGCATAAAAGAATCCGAGAAAAACTGAAAACTAAATTTTAAAATAAGTTTCTGCTTGCAACAATGATTTTCTGCAAATAAGTTTGATTAACTTCAATATGTATAATGTTTTCGTCAAGTTGTACATTTCATTCAAAAAATGCGAGATAAATTTTGTAATTTTGTTAAAACAATCTTAAGAAGTTCGTGAAAAAGGGGAGAGAGTTAAGTAAAAGTCATAAAGTGAAATGGTCATTCTTACTTTTGCTTTTACTGAATTTAAACTGTAGTATCTTTTACATGGAGCGTAGAATACTGAAGTATTATTTGATTTTCTTACCTTAGCTTTTACTGAACTTAAACTCTTTTATCTTTAGAGCATATATGATACAGAGTGTATAATCCAAAAGTATTTTTTTTTCTTTACCTTAGCTTTTAAGTGAATACATAGTTTATATCTTTAGAGTTTACTCGTATATGACATTATATGTGTATAGTTTAAATTTCTTACCTTAGCTGTTAAAGAACATAGACTCTAAACATTTAGAGCTTAGATGACAAAGAGTGTACGAGTATAATCCTAATGTATGGTCTGATATTCTTACCTTTGCTTTTAATGAATGAATATAAAAACTTTATATCTTAAGAATTTAAATGAAGTTGACTGTGAAAAGTTACTCTGCGACTCTGTTCATTTTGAGTTTTTACCACACTTTCCATCTAATACTTGCGGAAATGCTTTGAATGTAGGTTTAGTTTTAACCATCGTTGTAGAATCGGAATTGGAATTTCAATCACGAAAATGGTAATCCAGAATTGCCGATTCGGAATCCGTACCGGATTGCTTTGTAACCGATTCTACAGATCTACGTTGACCATTTTATTGACAAATATTTCTTTTTTTTGTCTTTCAAATTAATTTCTTTGTTGTATGTCTAAGTATAAAGTCTCAGGTTGGTTATTGAACTATGACAATTATTATTATTATTTATTAATTATTAATATTATTATTATTATTATTATTATTATTATTATTATTATTATTATTATTATTATTATTATTATTATTATTATTATTATTATTATTATTATTATTATTATTATATATTAATTATTTATTATTATTATTATATTTCAAATTAAAAATTATCATTTTAATTCTTTCTTTAAATTGTGAATTTTTAGTCATAATTATTGTAATTAATTATATGTATTATTATTATTATTATTATTATTATTATTATTATTATTATTATTATTATTATTATTATTATTATTATTATTATTATTATTATTATTATTATTATTATTATTATTTATTATTGTTATTATTGTAATTACTTTTATTATTAAGAATTATAATTATTATATTTTTTATTATTCTATTATTATTATTATTATGATTTATGAATATACGAGATTTATTATATTATTTATAATATCATTATTAATTACAATATTAGAAAATTATTCATTATTTTTAATATTTTTATTATTATTATTAGTATAATTATTATTCATTATTCATTATTATTATTATTATTATATTATTAGTTTTCGTATTATTATTAATTATTATTATTAGAGCTATTATTAATTATTTTATTATTTTAAATATATTATTATTATCATCTTTAATGTATTTATCATTAGTTTTACTTTTATTATTATATTATGATTATTATTATTATTATATTATTATTATTATTTATTTTATTATTATTACTATTATTATTATATTATTATTCATTATTACCAATATTTTTTATAATTATTACTAAAATAATTATTGGTAATTTTTGCTCTTTTATTTTTAAGATTATATTTTATTATTATTATTATTATTATTATTATTATTTATTATTAATATTATTAAGTAATATTAATTATTAATTATTATTTGTTTTTTTTCCTGATTATTTTCAGTTTATTATTCTTTCTTCTCATCATTAGTTTTCGTTAGTATTATTATTATTACTTCATTATAATTATTATTAATTATTATTATTATTATTAGTTAGTAGTAGTAAGTAGTAGTAGTAGTAGTAGTGTTGCTAGTATTAATAGTATATTATTATTATTATGTAGTAATAGTAGTAGTAGCAGCAGCAGCAGAGTCAGAAATATAACTTTCAGGATCACAAATATCTAATGAGATGTGTAAATGGGGCAATCTTTGTTTAATTGATTAAAAAGAAGTAGATAAAAACGCTTATGCGATATTATCTAGAGCAAACACTGTGACTACTACTACTACGTAGCTTACACTAGACTTACTTAAACTTCACCTTATTCCTAGCTATACTTACTTGATTCTACTAATCTACTTAATAATGTATTATACCCATGAATAATAATGAATAATACGATTAACTAATAATTATAATAATAATAATAATAAATAATAATTAATATAATAAATAATAATAATAATAATTAATAATAAAATAATAATAAAAATTATAAATATAATATATATACGTATATTAGTATATAATATATAATTTTGAATATAATATCCACTAGTATATATGATATACAGTTATTACTAAGCTATTCTTAGATATTCAATACATATAATACGCGTATAACTACTACTACCACCATGAATGATATATCACTCATATATATTATAGGTGAGTATATATAACTATACAATATATGACATGACTATAATACCTGTACTATATAAACGGTTCCAATTACTGTTATAGAACATTTCTGGCCTATCTAAACTCAATTAGAGTTCCTTACATCATGTAGAACATCGGGACCAAAAATTATCAACTCTTCTATCAACATTCCCGATTGCATTAAGTAAATATTGGTGATATGATCTAGAGACTTAAGCTGAATATTCTTATCTTTTGAGTATATTTTTTATATCTTTGTATAAGCTTTTCGATATACTCTTGCATTTTAATCAAATGTACTTACCCCCGATTTAGAACAGAATTACATTGATGAAATATAATGTTAGAGGTACTGAAACAGAGAGTTAACAATAAGAACGAATTTATAGAAGAGCAACGACGTATATTTTTCTGAAATGAAGAACAAATAATAAAAATTAAATATGAGCCTCCGAAAAAATAAATTTGTTACATTAGCAATATAATAGAAGAAACCGAATTCGGCTTGTGACTTTGGTGTAAGAAAAAAAAATCTAATAATTTTTCTGGTCTTTTTAGCACTTTCTTTCAATTTTATATTATTGATTTTATTAAATTTAGCCTCTATTATTATTATTTATTTCAACTTTATATGTACGCTGAAGATATAGTATTATTGATTATTAATTATTATATTATTACTCGTGTACCTCCTGATTCAATTATTAACAAGTCTCTCTCACTTTTTTATAAACCTATACCTCTCAGTATATATATATATACGACGTATAATATATAATATATCATAACTCGCTCATACGTCAATTACAGTTTCAACTGCTGACCTAAATTCCAGTACTTATCTCTCAAATAACGTATCATACTTACTACTATCTTATATTATATATATTTCCCAACTAGTCTAGTGTGAGTAATTCGTTCTTCCAGTGATTTATCTGTATATAGGCTTCTACGTGCTCAACACTTACGTGAATCAAACAAATAGTGCTCCATCATATTACTATAGCATGATGAACTGTAGTCGTAAATATAATACTCCTATCCTACCTTCCCTACTATATATACTTATATATGATAATATAGTATACTTTAGTACTAGATATAATATATATGTTATATCATATCTACTTGTAGACTCTCATTATAGACATCTCTCACTAATACTCTCTCACAACTCTATATAGCCTATATACCTAGTATAATATATCCTATAAGTAAGTCTAATATAATAGTATAGCTTAATCTCGTATTACCTAAGTCATTATGATATATAATATATATATACTACATATCATATACGTACTAGTAAATCCTATAGCTAATATATGTTTAAATATCTATATATACGTAATTGTTATAACTACTAAGGAATGCAGTCTGTAGTATATACAATACTTATTCATTATATCTCTAATATATATATATAATATATATATATACTATTATATTATTCACTTTATTATAATAATAGTCTTAATAATCTAGATTATTAAGAGTAGTAGCTATTATTAATATACTATATCTATAGTGTATCTACTGAAGTAATAATAGCGTAGTACTAAATACGTACACTTATTCCTTATAATAATGCTAGTATAGTAATAATTATAAGGTTGATTATATGGACTTTGAAATAGAGTATATCAAGCAGTAATTTAGTATATATATTTTATATATCACTAAGAGGATATATTATATAGTTATAGGACTCGGTAACGACGTTTATACCGTTTCGTGTCACTCTCTGATATATAATATATATATATTATAGTATATACTATCATAATCATTATTAATTATATTCATATATTACTCGTACTGTCACTATGCATATATATAGCTTTTATAATACGTCCAACCAAGACAGCAGTCAGATCATAATATCATAATATATACTATATAATATCATTTATAGCTATCAGGTAATATATATGTGATACTAATGATATATTCTCCGTATAATACTTATAGCGTTAGTATTATATGATATGATATGCAATAAGATCAGCTCAATAAGAGGCTATTATAACATTATTAGGTTTGCTCTCAATCTGCTCGAATGATGGGACAACATTAATAGTCGACGTAGTGTTATGCTGCTGAGAAGGAATTATAAAATGAAAAGAAATGAACTTTTGTGAAGCCTTTACTCAGGAGAAGGATTTTAAAATTGCTCTGGAAATGAGAGTGTATTAAATGTTGGTCCACATCTCTATGGGATAAGGTTGAGATGAAAGGATAATTCTTAAGGAAAGCAGTTCTTTCCATTGTAAGTTTGGCAGAGGCGACGAAATAAGTGCCTACATAAGTAAGTAGAGATATGGCCGCCTTTGGTTTTAGTGAGCATAATAGGAAGTGAATGGGCGGGTTTTGTGAGGGTACTGTTTGTGTCGTTGGTCCAGGGATGAGCCTAAATTGACGAAGATATTACAGTGGAGGGTCTCTTGGGTGGATTTCTTTTTTACTGCTATGGCCCTCACTTAAGGATATGAGGACGATGGAAAGGAGGGGCTTTTACTTTATATTTTACTCGATGTTCTTAAAACTAAACCTATCTGGTCGGACTGTCAATGTTGGTACTTCACCCACTGGGGAAAGGAAGATAAAATTGATAAAAGAAGAAATATAAAGGTATAAATACATAAATCTATTTTAACAATATGTAAATTATCTATTAATTAAGCAAAATTATTAAGTATTATGAGATATATATGAAAGATATAAAATTTCAAATAATTATAATATGTACAAGGGATTGTATTATATCATATCATATATATATATATATATATATATTATATATATATAGATTACTAACTATATATTATATCCTATATATAATATATATATTTATATATATATAGTTATTATATATATATATAATATGATCTATATAGTATATACATAGGTATATCAATATATATATACTATATATACCTATCAGTATATATATATATAGTACTACTATTATTATATATATATATAATATATTATATATATATAATATATATATATAATATTTACGTATATAGAAAAAGTACTTTGGAATTCTGATTGTTAAACAGATTAGCTTATCAGAGTTACTGCTTTACACAGATCAGGTTGGGAAGCCAAAAAATGACAAAATCGCAAATTAAATTTTGAATGAAAGAAAAGAGGGAAAAAGTATAATAAATAAATAAATAAGTAAATAAATAAATAAATAAATAAATAAATAAATAAATAAATATGCAAGGGATTTTGAACTCTATATATTCGATTTAAAATAAGATCATAGATCATATATCATAAGCAGTTATGATGCATATGATTTGACAGGAGTTCTCGGAATAAAAGTTTACTGTTCGTACGCACTATTTTTTTAAGTGATTTCTTCCCGCACCTCACCAAAACTTTTTTTTAAATACTTTAATATATATTAGAGGTTAATGACGTTGGATTTTTCAAATCGTTTAACCAATAAGAGTATCGATTTTCATCAGTGACGTCACAATGCATAGGTTTTATCCAATAAGAAATCTGTATACGACCTATTACGTCATTATGCGAAACGGTTATCCAATAAAGTAATTGTATTAACCGCTACGTCATTAGAGCGATCGTGACTATCCTAAAACTTGAAAAATACATCCTTATTTAGCGAAAGGAAGAACTTGATTCGATATTGCAGGTAAACACGCAGAGCTTGTAATCATAAAATCTGACCACGCTCACGACTTTTTAGAACAGCATTATTCTCTTCTCTCTCTACTCTCTCCTCTCTCTCTCTCTCTCTCTCTCTCTCTCTCCTCTCTCTTCTCTCCTCTCTCTCTCTCTCTCTCTATCTCTCTCTCTCTCTCTCTCCTCTCTCTCTCTCTTCTCTCTCTCTCTCTCTCTCATCTCATCTCTCTCTCTGATTTTAAAATTTATGTTATGCACTTATATCTTTAACATTTTGTAACTTAATGACATAAATTAGATTTAGATAACTGCTTAATTTATTGCATACTATTTCAGGCATACGGCACAGCACCATGGTAAACTACACTCCCCCAACACCCTAACCAAACATTACTTTGCACACAACACACACAACATACACACACACACTAGAGCCATATATCATATATTATATATATTATATATATATATAAATACATACGTACTCATATATATATAGTATATATATATATAATTACATATATATTATGTATATTATCTATATATATAATATATGTATATAGAATATATGACCTTTTTATATTTACCGCATCTAAAGGAGCCGCGTCATAGGCTTCCCATGTCGAATTTTTGCCATAGATGAGCTTAATGTGACAAATGTTCTAAAATGATCTAGAAGAAGATACAACTCTAAATGAAAATCTTTCTAGATTAAACTGATAAATAACTCTCTCTATGACGGCTACGCACTTCCGCAAAAATATTAATACACGATTACAATTTGGTTATGGGGGCCTTGCTGCTCCCTCCTGTACGTCCCCCTCCGCTTACACCGTAAGATAACTCACGGACATTAAAAAAGAATAATACTACACAAAAAACGGCAAAGAACATTCGGTTGACATGATCTGTTCATGTTTTTGCACGTTTTCGTTGTTTATTGTAGAAATTTAAATAGGAGATCGAGCACACGTTCATATGTCTTCTTCAAAGGATTCACAATTTACTTGAATTTTTCGTTTAAGTTTTTCCTCTCGTTTTACAGCATACTCTAAGTTATTAACCATTTTATATCGTCAAGATCAAACAATTTCATGGAACGTTGCTACAAGCAGTGTATCGCTATTTTGATATATCTTATACCCATTATATACATAGGTATGTACTATAATATAGGATAATACGTATACTAACTAATATTATCCTCATTATACACGAACTCACTAATATAAATTCTATAGCATATTATTCGTCACATAGAGTACTCTTACTAACTAACTTACATTAGTGAGATCTCTCACTATAATGCATGAAAATATATACTATATTAATAGCTATACGATATATATAACGATATTAGATACTATATTTCTAGCCTCCTCGCTCACTCTCACCCTGCATTTGTATGCCTCACTTCCTCTGTATACGCTTATTCACGTTTTCGCATATATCTACCAGCTTATCACATACTCTCACGTACTCACTCATCTTATACATTTCCTCAGCCACAAAATATTTCTAATAGAAAATTGATACATCCAGACCTCTCGAATTTACTTCATGGTTTGTGATTCCACGCTTTCTCTTAGTATGATTGTTAAGTCCCCATTCTTGCACACTCTCTCTCACACGCGCGTTCTGTGTCAAAGTTCATGAAATCACTCTTCGATGTGTACGGAACAGTAAGGTAGCATCTTGACTAACATATGAAACAGTATGATCATTCAGGTCTATCCAATATATATATATTCTTATAATACTTATCATACAATGTATATCTATAATATTACTATATAATATATATATATATATTTTTATTATATATAATATATATATATACTATATATATAATCATATATATATATATATATACACACGCGATCTTTCCATGTTAAGAAGTACTGAATCTAGGAGTCTTTATATTAAAAATAACGAAATACAATTTTAAATTTATCAGATTCGATAAGATGCGACTGGCCACAATTCCAGAGAAAGATATTTGTGTGATTTATGAAAGAACCAATCAATCGAAATTGCTTTTTAAAAATTTTCTAAGTCGAGATTATTTTCTTTTATTTAAATGCTAGTAATATTTATTATTCAACATCTAATATTATATTAGTATATCATATATATATATTATAATGATAGTCAATTAAAATATATTTATCGCCTCACTATAGATCGCACAATTCTCATACTTACATTACTACTAGTTATCCCTACTTATATACCGCTTACTATTATTATATATATATATATATTATATATATATATATTCTATATATAGTTATATTATATAGATATAATATATATATTAGTGATTGCGGACGATTCCTAAAATTTCAGGTCACGATGCCGATTTAGCCGTTCGGATATTACAGCGAGATATATAGCTGCCAGATGTCGCGAGAAGCTCAGTACGCGAGTTCACGATTCACCAGAGTTCATCGGATATTTCCGGCATGCTCAGATTTCCACATTTCCTTTACATACCTCTATATATTACTATATAGAGGCTACCTATTAGTCATTAATATAATAGGTATATATATTTTACAATATATCAATCTATATACTAGATTAATTATATATCATATATATATATAATATATTGATAATATATACTATTTACTATATATCAGTTATACACCTATATATATTATATATAATATATGCCTAATTTTGCTAAATCGATATTCACACATATATTTATAGATAATTTTATAGCAACCTACGATAAAAATATAGAGTTGGTTGAATTCGGAAATTCTCTCTACTACTTATTTTATATCTATCTTGCCTGAAAGAGGATAAATTCAGTCATGGACATTACTTTGTTGAATTATCTCCATTTTTTTGTATTTATAATCTAAATACCAACAGAAGGATGCACAATTAGAAGCCTAAAGAGTTTATAAACGATTATTAGCAAATAAATGTGAGAAACAATTTTTGTTCTTTCTATTTTGTTTGAAAAAAAAAATATCGCTCTTTCTTACTAATAATTCCAAAAGATAAATCTAATGAAATGACTCATCCACCAAAAAAGAAGGGAATGAAGAGGTGTGTAAGTTTAAATACATTGGAGTCAACATTATAAAAGGAGAGGAAGGCGCAGTCCGAAACAAACATTAGACATCTAACTATGTTTGTTTGTATTATGTATTTATAGGGGACTTTAATAATAATAATAATAATTAAGTATATAATAATAATAATTAATAATAATAATAATATATAATATTGCAATTATGTTATTTCATTTTTTATGATTAAATAATAATAATAATAATATTAATATATAATAATAAGAATTATAAAAAAAATGATCAAATTTTATAAAGAATAAACGCAGTTAAGCTTTCTGTACTAAAGAAATATAGGGAAGAAAGGTGCAAGCAAATTTTGGCATCTTAACAATATCTTTGTAAAAAGGTGCAAGTGAATCAATTAAGAAATGGTTATTATATTATAATAGTATAAATAGCTCGAGTCTATTGCAACTACACCGAATTTTGTTAGACAATGGTGTTAAACGTTTCTAGTGTAATAGCTTTGCTTTCTGAGTATGTGATATCCGAACCAATAGTTGGACCGATTACATAATTAAGACAAACTTGAAATAACTAGTAGCTAAATAATACACCGAGTCAGTAGGCGCGAAATAGTCAAGTTCAGGTATCAGAAATATTAGTGCAATTTTATTATTAATTATTTTCTTGAATGTCTTTCATTTTGTTTAGTAAGTACTTAATTGAGACCAGTCTTTTTCTCATATTATCTGATTATTAATTTTATTTTATTTATATATTATTATGTATGATCACATTACCCAAAGAAATACTAGTTTATGCATTATTAATTCATTATCTTCCATTATTATTATTTTCATTATTATTTTAATTATGTGTAATTATGTAATAGTGCAGAGCTTTAAAATATCATACAGAGCAGCTATATATTATTAAGATGTTTAAATTTAATTTACTTAAATTGGTTTGTTTTAAGAAATGGAGAGAATTTACATGTTAATATAAAGATTTTAGAAATAAAATAAAGGTAAACTAACTTTTACCTAAGACAGTTTATTTATTCAAAATACACTAGTATACTTGTATGGATGAAGAGCATAATGTTAACAAGACTCTTGAACATCTACAATGAAATATAAATAATAAATGAGACTCCGTTATACAAAACTTCGAAAATATAATGTAGTATCAAAGAGCACAATGATGAAATCGTAAAAATTATGCGGTTTATACAATGGATGACTCATTGTTGTGGTGGGGTTGTGGTGGAAAATCGCGTTAAAATAGAAATTAATACAGCATTTCTTGTTGCGAACCACTACCGGGTTATATTTCTCAACAGCCTGCAAAATCAAAATTAAGAAAAAAGTAACTCTAATAGAATTAACCTTATTAGCATTAGTATGCTGAAGAAGGCATAACCTGCAGAAAGACAGGAGAGAGAAAGAAGAATGAAGTGCACATACGAGTATAAAGCTCTAATATGTGTGAATTAAAGCATGTTTATTTCGACATTTGATAGGTACAATATATACTACTTGATCTCAATAAAAAGAAAAAAAGAAAAAAAAAAAAAAAAATGAAAAAGATACCATAATGGATTGATTTACACCAAAATAATCATCGTCTTATAGCAACAGGTGGAAGGTGTAAAAACGATTTATTAAAAAAAAAAAAAATTTATAAAATCCTATCGTATCTCATTTCTCTCTCTCTCATCTCTGCTCTATTATATATACTATATTATAATATATATATATATTCATATATACTAATATATATATATATAATATAATATATTATAATATATATATATATATATAATATATATTATATATATATAATATAATAGTATATTATATATATATATTTATATGATAATATATATATATATATATATAATAAAAAAATCTTTATAGGAGAGCTTGAAACCTAGTCACCATTCAGAGCTCCGAAAAAATCTTCATGAGAACTGAAACTTCCACCTTTCGATTAAAAGAGGGAAAATTTTAGAATTAATGGTGCTAAATAAAATAATTTCGCATATAAAAGTATCTATATATCCCAAGAGTTCAACTCTCCGATAATATATATATATATAATTCTTTATATATAGTATATATATATTATATATATATATATATTATATATATATATATATAATAGATATTATATAATATATATATTTATTATATATATATATATAATATATATTATTATATATATATATACATACATACAATATTATACATATATATTATAATATATACTATAATATATATATATATTATATTATATATATATATAATATATATAATATATATATATTAATATATATATATAATTATATATGAAGTAAATGGATATTATATCTTATAATAATAGAATAAGACCATCTCAACGTGATGTCAGGATATATATGCATTAAAATTATTAAGAATTCTATGGGGCCAACAGAAAACAATTCAACTTAGGTCTCAACATGTTACCGAAAGTACCCTATATATAGGGTAACTTTTGACTTTACCAGTTCGTTATTCATTTTGAATGATTTGTATATGATATTTAAATCAGGCTCGTGAGAAGGATAATCAGGCCCATAAGAAAAAAATTTAAAAAGATTTTACATTTTATTACAAAGAAATAACAGTGAACGGACTGATTTTAATTCTACTGGTGTGAACGTCAAGAAAATTTTCACCCAAATGTTTAAGGGAGGAATGTCCTCATATCTTCGTAAGTCAGATTTATACGGATTGATTGTGACTGATGAGGATTCGCTTTGGTTAAGGGAGTCCTTATTCTTTAGTGTGAAACTGTGAAGAAGGGCTTATTACTTGTAATGTTCTTCCCAAATGGTCGATTAGTCCCTCCCCGACTTCCACCTTCCGTGTGAAAAGCCTTGATCCAAAACAGATATTTTCTTTAATTAAGTACTGAAAAAAAAAATAATATTTGGATTTAACACGATTTGCGTTTTTTCTTTTCGTTTTTGTTCGTCCACACACCCCCATGGCCACGAACACACACACGCATACACAAACACATACTCACACACACACACACACCTATACACACACACACAATTCTAATAATAATATATCATAATATCCACTCGTGTCGGCTGAATATCCTACAGTCATGTACAGATGGGACGAACTATTAATCTGGTGTAGAGAGTGAGATATGAGCTAGATTCATGATAAAGAAAATGTGGACAAGGGTCGAGCCACTAAACGCGTCAGCCTGAATATCCAGTATGCGTAGCCCACACCGATCCAGAAGAGCAAAGTCAAAAACTACAAGATGATCTATCACTTCTCAGCTCAATCATCAAACTACGGTCTGCAACATTCTCGCGTTCACCCCACGATCAACGCCTCCCGTCGAAGGTAACATAAGACTGCAGAGCGATCAGGAGCATCCATAACGCAGATGCCATGCATAATCTCATGGTTGCAGACCTATGCTACACAGATCACATCCAACAGATAATAATCCTAATTAAATTACTATATTTATAAATACTTTACGTGTTATTATAGTACTTCACTCATATAGTATCAGTAGATAATAGTACATCATATAATATATACTACCTAACAGTATATACTCAGGTATATAAATAGTAAATATAATCACGACCACACACTGTATATGAATACTAAAAAATATTAACATATCTATATATAGATAGGAAGCTTCACGTACTACATACCTAACTTTATGCACATCTATATAATATTATATAATACTACTAGTAGTATACATATATTATATATATTATATTATATTGGTTGCACGACTAATATATTCTTGGATTATCATGATATAAAATATATTATATATAATATATATTTATAATATATATATGATATATATATATATATATATAATATATATATATATAATATATATTATATATATATATATATATATATATATATATATTATTATTATATAATATTACTATTATATCTATATTATATATTATAATTATAATATAATATATTATATATATATATATAGTATATTATAGCTGAACCTATTATACATCTAGTAGTATTAACTATTTTTTTTCATAAAGTTTGTAAAAAAATACATAATAATAATAATTGCTATTTTATTTTGAAAATTTTCTCACAAGTGTTAACGAGTAAGACTTTTTTTTTTTCTTTTTTCTTTTTTTTTTTTTTTTGTTAACCTTTAATCACCATTAAATAAGAAAGAAAATTAAACAGAAGTCAAAATAATATTTTAATTTTCTTTGTTCTCTCTCTCCTCTTCTCTCTCTCTCTCTCTCTCTCTCTCTCCCCTAAATCTTCTCTTCTCTTTCCTTCTTTTCATATTTCTTTCCATCTCTCTCTTTCTCTATCTCTATATCTCTCCCCCCCCTCCCTTCTCTCTCTCCTCTCTCTGTGTTTTTTTTCCTTATATCTTTCTCTCTCTCTTCTCTTCTCTCTCCTATTTCTATCTCTCTTTTTCTATTCTCTCTCTCTCTCTCTCTCTCTCTCCTCTCTCTCCTCTCCTCTCTCTCTCTCTCTCTCTCTCTCTCTCTCTCTCTCTCGCTTCTCATTTGCTTTCTTTTTCTCCTTATATCTCTCTCTTTTCTCTTTTCTCTCACTCACATTCTCCGTTTTACGACACAAAGGGAATACCAAAGAAACCTTCTCAATTTGCGTTTAAATTTAAAATAGGGGACTGACTGCATCAAAAAGGACCACCAACACGGAGTTACGTACACATTTGTCATTATTTTTGCATCAAATCCGAATATTTTTGCGCCCATAAATTCTTTCCCCTCAATAGATTTTATTTTAATGAAAAGAAACATAACTCTTCTACTGTTAATGCGACGAACAACAATTTCTTACTCCTTGTTAGCCAATTTCTCACTATATGTTAGTGGGATGATAATACGTTATGATGCCTTAGCCAGCTTTACTTTTGTTAGTAAAGTATTCCTAATTTATTAGTTGTTTCATGTCAATTTTGTTTTGTTTTAATACTTTGATTGGCCATCTTTGCTTTGTTAGTTGACGTAATTTTTTTTCAATCGTAATAAGTATTCCTAATTTATTAGTTTTGTCATTTGTTTTGTTAGGCAAATATTTGTTACTTTGAACATGATAATTGTAACTTGTAAGTTGTTTTATTATTATTATTAAATTAAGATATTCTGTTTATATGTTAATTTTTGAGGTTATATTTGATCGTGCAATCACTTCTCTCCCTGTATTCGGTCACCAAGATCTCGTGCAATCGTATTCTGTGCCAAAATTTCCTGACCCCGAACTATCGCACGCAATGCTCATTTCTGTCAGTCAAATAGCATTTCCGTATTAAAGGGAACAATCATTAATTTAAATCTAAGTTCCCAATTAATATATAGCTAAGTGATAGTTTTAATTTTAATTAATTTATTAGGTTTGACAAGTAATACCTATTTCAAAACCTTTATCTATAATGTCAAAGAGAAAAATCTATATCCGCTGTCCCTTCTCTCAAAGCACGCCGAACTGCTATCTTTATTGCCCAATGAAATTCAAGTTTAAACTCTTGCAATAAAAATTCGATCGAAATGCCATCTCTTGCTCCTATATGATCGTTTTAATCGTAAACTACATTGAATTCACAATACCCTTTTTGAAAATTTGATTCTATAGAGCAGACACCACGGATATTGACTATGTGTTTACTATTCAAGCAAATTTAATCTGCTGGCAATGGACTGTCAAATTAGTGAGTTCAAGTGTACACAAATCGAAATGAAAATTGCGTAGATCTTCTCTAATATAATAACGTCTAGTTAATTATAATAGTCATATCAGTAGTATATACTAGATAAATGATAGATCCTACTATAGCTATGTTAGCTTTATATATATCGAAGTATACATATTAATATTGATAGCCTATACCATTATCATAAATCACCCCTACTAATAGGTTAAATAATACCTGCGGCGTATACGTTACTATTACTTATAATTATATGATAAATATAACGACTAAGTTATTTCCACCCACTGCATGGGATGAGACCTTGGACCTAGTAGATGTACTGCAGGTGTGTTTTATTCAATAATCAAAATGATTATATTGCGTTTATTGCCCATTATATTTTCATTAATTATCAGCTATTTATCACTTTACATATCTTATATATATTTACTTAATATATATCTATACAGATATATATATATATATATCATGAAACGTCTCACTAAATTATATAAATTCTTACTATATAACATACCATCAATTCTTATAATATATAGTGCACTATTTAAAGCTACTTACTCTTAACCGGATTATTACTCACTATATATGATTATATAATTTTCTAGTCATGGTCGACTAATGACCTCAATATTATTAATACTATATAAACCACCTATAGTATATTCTAATACACTATCATATAATAAGTACCTTAATTAATATCCTAAATCACGTCATATTTAATATCACTCCAACTACTAAGATTTCACGAACCCTCATGACAAACCTGCACACATATTAATAACATAATACGCCACTGTTAAGGTCAACATAAGCTACGTCACAATCATTAGATTATAATATGATACGTAACGTGGATGACGCAGCTACTACCTAATATATATTCTGATCATTTATTAATGATATTTGAATATAACTTATAAGACTGTAATTTATAAATCGATTTTGGATAATTAACTATACTATATGTATATGAATATGAGACTTACTATACTATAATACACATTATTCTTTATAACGAGTGTACTCATACCTAACATATACTTCACCGAATAATATATAGTATAGTGTTCTTTAAGTTCGAATACACACTATACTATTAGCCAGTGTATATTAGAATTATAAATTTATATCTTATACCCACGATTACAACTATTTATAAGGTATAGCGCCTAGATTACGGAAGCCGAAGAGGTACATATAATTATATTAATAATTAGTATATATATTCGCTAATTCATGCCAATAATATACGACTGACGTACCTGTATATTAAATTATAAATCTGCCTAGAGTATCATATTATAATTTCATTATAAATAGTATAATATAATTAACCATGTCATAATATGGTAGCTTATATTACACGGTACATATATTTATAACTAAACTTCATATAAATATAATCATATATAATAACTGAAGATAAAGCTACACTCGTAGTCTCACTGGCTAGGTAGCCCTAATATACGGTCAAGGCGGGGAGGCGTAAACTCAACGTCTTCGCAGGCCACGGGACCAAAGCAAAGCCCAAGCTCACATTCTCCAGCCGACCAGTTGCCGAAACTTTGGGACACTTTTACGCTTTGTTGCGTGATGATTTTTTACGTTACCACTGAGCTACGGCACTTTTATAGTAAATGAAAATAAACAGTACGAAAATACAAAAAAAAACTCATACATACATACAATAAGTAATACATACATACATACATAACATACAACATATATACATACATACTAATACATACATAATACATACAGACATTACATACATACATACATTACATACATAAATACATACATTTAACAATACATACATAGTATAATAAATGCATACAAATTACACATAGTAAAGCCACAATCATATGCTTAAAATAATAATTACGTAGATAAGTATATATATTATAATATACTATATATTACTTTATAATATTATATATATAATCTATATATCACAGAACGAAACGACGTTATAGCATTATGATTTCTTATTATTGATAATATTTTATAATATCTACGTACTGCTAATATATATAATATAGTGTACTGTTAACTGCCTTATATACGTCATAATATTTTAAGCACTACTTAACTAAAATAATATTAGTATAGTAATAAGAGTAAGAGCATACATAATCCAGATTATTATATATAACAGAGTATCAGATATATGCTACTCTAATGTATATAGTATCTCATATGTATAAAAACTACTCTATAATAATAATAACACTTCTTACTCATTCGCATAAGCATACTTTATTGGTTTAATTACCAACTTAACGATAATGCATGACTCGCTAATACTAAGCACACATATTTGATCATAACTTTACCATACGGAGCAAAGTATACATTAATATTATTTAAAACAGGACTTTCTCCGATCGGAGCAACAATAATTGTCGACTACATAACAGATATTAAAATTAAACAATATATTAATTCATAAACATCTAGTTCACATCAATTCACTATATTATTATTTATCCTGTAAACGTATTTACTTTTTTAGTTTGCTTTTTTTTTTTATTGTATTAATTTTTTTTTTTTTTCAAAAGGGGAAATTATATATATACATATAGCTATTATTAAACCGATATATATATATCATATATATATATGCTCTATATAAAATACGTTAGGTACAGTTATGCGGTCATCTCCGTATATTAACTATTATATAGTAGATACTATAAGAGGAAGTATCACGATGATCATTACCTCAGTCATACCTCACTAAATCAAATCCAGCATCACACAACATCAAGTTAGAATTGATCCTCAGATAGGCAAATCACTCTCAAAAGGATCAGATCGCAATGTGGAGCAGCGCGCCAATATGCACTGGATACCATCGTTAGACCGTTTAAATATTGATACCACACAAGCTCTATCTCACGTACCACGTTTAAATTCTACATGCATGTCCGTCAGAGTTAAGGAACCTCGCACAGCTCAATATCTCGACATATAAAGTACCTCAATGAACAGATTAATTAATAAGCTAACACAACTTCTTCTCGCATTCATTCCCGTCGTCATCTATTGCGCACTTATAGCGTGGAAAACATAACGCATACTAATCAAGTAATACCCTGGAGGGAACATGATCATCAGTCATAGCAAGGTACTTACTATATCTATATTGATATCGATAAATTAAGTATAGCATAATTAATATAGATAATATTAATATTCGATAATACTTGACTATTAATATTTATCGGCTGAGATTAGACATAGTCGCAGTGCCTATTATCTAGCTTAGAGTAAAAGCTAGTCTATATCACGTAACTATCTATATACTAAGTATGATGAACATATATCGTTATTATATATAACTACTCAAATAATGCTGTATATAGTGATAAATATATATATAATATTATATAAATCATAAAAAGATATAAACAACATATCTTATGCTCAATTTGAATCTGTCTAATAAAGCCGCAAACTTTCTTCTGATGCCAGTGCAATCTGATAAGGTTTTGTGGTCACCCATGTATTAAGAATTCAAATATATATAATCCTATCATACTGCTATAACAACTCATACTTATAGTGATAGTTAATTACATAATATTTATGCATCATACATATCGCACTAATAATCGATATGTAACCATATACCTTAATATTACGGTTACACTTATATTATTATATTCGACTAATAGTGTAGTACATATACGGGTTAATTCGCATATCATCATTGAACTAATCACTCACCATATTTCATAGACTATTGAAACTATTGATACTTAACATTACAAGGTATAACGTAATATATTAATAAATTAAATAGTATGGTGTCTGGTGGCAGGAGTGATTTTGTGTGCTACCATCAGATTTAGCCTCCCCTTAAGTCAAATATTTGTCTTTACGAAATCTACAAATTAATATTCTTATATGTACTGTTTATAGAACATCATCCGAAAACCGTTCAATCATAGGATGCCATCTCTCATCGAACACACGTAGCACATCGACATCACCACACACGCAATCTCGAACATACAAATAGTTTTTATAAATGACCCGCCTTAGGTATATTAATGAATTGTTACTGCACCAAAAATACGCGTTCGATAAATGCAAGGAAATACCATTCTATCTGTAGTCAATTTAAAAGTATTAATATCGTTATATTATACTTAATACTATATTATTGTAAAAATGCACGGGTACTGAATATATAATATATAGAATTCTATATTATTCAAAGTCAGCTATATATATATATATTATTAAAATATCCCATCAAAATATACCATATATCTTAGGCATTACGTGTATAATACAGAGTAGATATATATATTATATATATATAAATAAAATAATTATAAGTATATTATATATGAATAGCACCTAGGCTAAAATCATAATTCTATTACCATTCTATCCTGGTGATAATCATAGTCTATAATTTACAATCTATACTACCGATGATAATCTATCTGTATATATCGTAGTAGCAAGTACCTTTATAGGCACCTAATACTACATATACATTATGAGAAGGTCACCTTAATTAATTGCATTTTCATAACCTTTATTAAAAAAATTTAAGAATCTGTATAATAATAACTATATTTTTTCGATATCATCTTCACCCCTATACAGATGAATATAATAGAGAGTTTAATATAATAATAATATTATAATTATTTATATTTACTACACCGTGTAGCTAATACATATATACTATATATCAAATATATATATTAAAATATACTATACCAACTGGAAATACCTATAATAAACAAATGTTTTGTGGAAATCTATAGTATTTATACTTATATATATTAATATATTATATATAAATACATATATACTACTATATAATATATACTATATATTATAATATAATAGTCATATTATAATAAACTACGGACCTTCCTGGAGGACAGTAAGACAGTAAATATATATATATTATCAAATATAATAGACTCATCATTTTCTTTTTTTTTAGATGGTCTAGGATATCATGCGTTGTATCCGCACAAACTCCTGAGCGTATATAGTACCTTATATATAGTACATCATTCGGTTTACATATTATAGGGATTTCCCTCATCTAGGAAAGTGAAGCCAATACCTGGCTCTGTGTTCTGGAGGCATTCTCATTGGTTGCCTGTACCTCATGAGTTCGGAGAACTGCTTCCAATGCGTAATTGAGGACGAGGTGGGTTCTAGTCGGCGGTTGTGGTGTAGTTCAATTTAAAGAAAACTAAAAGGATGTGCGTTAAAACTTGGAACGCCCAAAGGAGAATCCGAAAGCGTGATTGTAGTAGACTGCCGACCTGTTAACGCCTAATTGAGGGACACTGGTGGGATGTTTGGTGTGTAACGTGTCATCTATTTGTTAGTAGAGGACATCACAGCTTATTCTGTATCAGAGAGACGCTGTTTAGGAGTAGAGGTTATGGGGTAAAGATTCCAGCCAGTTCATCTACAATGGCGTCAACGCCTCTATTCTTCCCTGGTCCAAAGACGGTCAGGAGGAGGTCGAGTTGGGAGCTCGATTGATGGTGGAGTTCACCTTCCCTCGAAAGTTTTTTTTTTCTGATTTAATCGTAAAAATAATTCTTCATTAACTACACCACCTCAATAAATAAGAACATATACAATAAAACCAATGATAAATATAGAATATAAATGTCCTGAGAGCGTAATCGCCGATTCCGCGCAACCTCATGCCAATAATAGATAGAAGGTGAGGGGATTGGGTGTTGATGTGCCTCGGAAAAATATATACTCAGTCGGTCAAGATAAATTGATGCGTGCACACAGTCACGAGAAGCGAAGTCAAGATTTATCACCTATGTTGGGACAGCCTCCTACAATAGATATCAAGACAAAATCTGTATTGGTCCCTCATTAATAAATAGTGGCAGAGGAAAGACGAGAGAAAATACGTTTTTGACTATACCCTCACCACGGGGGAATGAGGTTGAAAGGTAAAGATGCGTACAAATTTAGGCATAGGTGTAGTTCGACAGCTACCAGGAATTTGGGAGGGAGGAGCCTGAAGACTTCAAAGCGGGCCTTGAGAAGCATGGTGTACTTATGTGGGAAGGAAGGTTGGAAGAAGGAAAATAACTGATGAGAAAAGGATGGGGTATAAAGGACAGTGACATAAATAGATAAATAAAAATAACCGATAAGAAAAATATAAAACTGAAAAATAATAATAATATTAATAATAATAATATAATAATAATGAATAATAATAAATAATAATAATATATATATTATATATAAAATTAAAATACTTAAGGAAACTCCTAATCATTATTTAGAATTATATAAGGAAGAAAAATAAAAACAAAAAATTAAAGGTAATACTAAGTGTCTGAGGGTCCTCTCTGCATCAGGAGTTACTTTGTGAGTGGGTTAATATAATATATATATAATAATAATATATAATAATAATAATATAAATAAGTAATAATGAATAATAATTTAATTTTTTATAATATTGTTATGAGTCCCTTCGTGTTACCCTCTGAAAAGGGATAAAGCACATTAAAAGGAATGTTTCAAGGAATTTTTTAATAATATAATATAATATAATAATAATAATAAGGAATAATAAATAATAATATAATATAATAATAGAAATAATTTACTACTAGTCCGGTGTCTTATTAAATAATCATTTCAATTATTTTTGTGACAGGATGTGTGTGTTTACAATACTTCAAAACTTCTTTCAGACATTGTTTTTTGTGGGTTTATCATAACTACTTATAAGCGTCTTCAATAAAGACAAGATAAGTTTGAGAGTATTTTTTAACTTATATTACAGGTTTAAGCATTCTAAAAAGAGTTTTTTAGCCTTAACAAATGTCCAGTTCAACAAATAAGTACTGACTAATTAACTATCACGGTTTGAAATTTTTTTAAAAAAAACTAGTAGCTATTTACATGTTAATGAAGAATTAAGCTGGTGCAACTTTGGTATTATTTAATGTTGGTGCGTGAAATTGTGCCCCTTAAATCCAATATTGAACTCTAAGTTCGAGACAGTATGATCATCAAGGTTTACCGCCCTTGTGATTCAAATATAATGAGAAACACTTTGGTAAAATTTATAGTTTAAAGCATTTTAGCACTAATATGGGGAATCTTCTCAAGAGATGTGAGCGATGAAAAACTTGTGTCTGGCTGTGGTCAAAATTTCTGGACAGTCTGGCCCAGCTCCCGACTATCGAGCCATAGTTTTTGAACCCTGAATGTGACTAAGGCTCTGGGCGGCTGCCCCAAGAAATGTATTTTAGCTGCAATCATAAAAATAGTACTACCCGCCAAGAGTAGTTTAAGCTAATTGCTAACTGTACCAAGTATGTTTTTTAATTATTTCTACTTTTTGATTTATTCCGGTTCTACTGTGCCAATTTTACTTAATAAAGTGGAGATGTTTTTTATCTGGTAAGCATGAGATGGCAAGTGTTGTGTATGAATACTAACATGTGATGGATCTCAGAGGCATAAACTTTGATTCATAATATGTAAATATTTATAAAAAAATATTAGCAAATTTGAATAATAATAAAATGGAATAATAAAATAAAATAAAATTAAAAAGAACTGGAGAAATAAAAACAAGTATGGATACCCATATATAGCCAAGTAGGGGAAAAAAATAGATGGTTCAATTCAGGTCAACTAAACAATATCTCCAGTGTTTCATATCCTGTTTTGAAAAAGGCTAGTCTCTCTCCTACGAATATTTCTTTAGTTTCGATAAGAGCTCTGCTCATCAGAGACTAAAATTTTATTTGCATGTCCATAACAGAGGCGCGATTACTAAAAGTATTCTTTATACTAGCACGAAAATGAACCCACCTAAATACCTTTACGTTGAACTTTATGCATGACTTTATATGGTACTAAATACATTCAAACATCTATCTCTATTTTCAATCCATCTAGCTTTGTTCATGTCTATTTGAGACTAACAACACAACATACTCACGATACAAACAAAATCGATGAAACCATTATGTCAGTCACTTTAGACCGTATAATATATTGCATACGTTTCAGCATATGTGTGGAAGTAATGATGTCTAAAATTTTGTATTAAATATATAAATACCTCAATTTTCCGTTTAGGCCACTGACTTCATGTACGTATCATCATGTCATTTCATTGAAATTTAAATAATTTTTTCTTTCATTATTTTATTTCTAAGATATACAATAAGGGATGATCAAATTAAAGGAAGAGTGCAAGAGTGTTAGTCACTACTATAATAAAGGAGAGATCAGCTTTAAAAAGGCAATGTGCCTCTTCGTTGGGTTAGGTTATGTTAGTGTTATGTTATGTTAGGTTAATGTTAGAAGTCATTTTCTATTAATTAAAGCTAAAAAATAAAGATTTGGCGTAATTTTGGTGTGTGAAGTGTGGGCGTTGCACTCAGAAGGGACTTAACCATATGCTCAATTAAACATGTTAAACTTTTTCTTTCTTATCTTTCTTTATCTATTTTTTCCCAAGATTGGGGTAAGGTGCGCTATGACAAGCATCGGAAAAGAAGAGTAGGAGAATATGACAAATGTCGAAAAGAAAGGCAGCCTTACGCCCTTGGTAATTAAATTAGTGAAAAGCTCGTACACAGACCGATATGCCGCCCTAGAGCTTCATGGACGCGACGGACCTCACGTATGGTAAAGTGTATGTAAGGGGTTCATCCCGCTTGGCCAGGTGGGCCAAACATGCCCCATTACAAAACGCCAGCCAGTTCCATCCTGATCATGACTGTTATTCCTCGTCCTGCAAACTCATTTCTTCCTTCAGCTTCGTTACCGACTCAATCCAATTTTCTCTTCGGTCTCCAGCGGTCGGTTCCAACCACTCCACTATAATACTGTTACCAACCGCTATCATTCATTCTTTCCACATGAAAAAAATAACATACTTTCATTTATTCTTAATTTACCCTTTTTCACACACACATCTCAAATAAGTTCTTCCTCATTTATTAATTCTTTTCACACCTACATCCCCTAAGATTGTCCATTGAACACATTGAACTTTAGATTATACTTCTTATTTCCAGACATAGTCTCGATACCTACAATAGAACGGTAAAAACATACGTGTAAGTGCAATAATCACGTAATACATAAACTTTGCATCATTTATGTATTGTAAGCATGGCGAACATTGTATTGCTATTTCTCTTTCATGTTCTATGTATATGCGATGTATGATTGCAGCGGCTCATCGGAAAATTTGTAAATATGTTTGTATTTATGTGTAATGACAGCCATAAAGGTTTTCGAGACTTTTTGGAACCTAAGTTTTGATTGGTCATCGTTCACCAAACTGTGATAATAATAATAATACTATATTATTAGTTATTATTTATTATATTATTATTATTATATATCTAGCTTTATTATTTCTATCTATCTTTGTTATATATCAGTAAATGTTAACAATTTTTTTTAATGATTTTATAATAATGATTGAAATAATCTATAAAGTCGTCTGGAAATTGAATTTTAATTAATAGAAGAAAATTGAGTATTTCTTACGAACAAGGTTCGATTGAAAGAATAACAATTTGGTCACTGCTGATGTGTAATATATATGTTTGCTTTACTAATAATATATAATAAGTGGATACATCATTTTATTAATTATTCTAAGAGGTATGGATTGGAATGGGTGGCGTAAATGATTGGGAAGAGGATTTTGTTATAAATAGCTAATTTATAATATTTAGTATCTTTTTTGCTTTCATTTGTCGTCAATCAAGTGTTTACAGTTGGTACTGCGCCTGTTGCTCTGTCTGATCGATGTTATTATTATTATATAGTACAAATTAATTGAATTCCGGAGTAAAATTGAAAATAGGAATGATGAGTCATTGTTGTTAATGTTTTTAAGTGCAATAAGGTGTGGTAATTTTCAATGTGGAAATCTCGTGGCTTATTATTTTTTATAAAGACAATATTTTTTTAAAGATTTAAATACTGTTTCTATTTTATTTTATGTAAATTATAAAATTCATGTATGTAATTCTTATATATAAATCCCTTTATAAATGCATTTTGTCTGCGGTGTTGCAATATATCACTAGCAGGTAAGGGTAGTTATTATTAATGTGTATGTTTTGTAAACATGGTAAAGATTCTTTTTGAGTTAAAACCTAAAAGTGTTTACGATTAAAGTTCAATATTGTGATTTTGCATAATGCTAGTCAAAATTTTATTGTATGAAATTAAGATTTGTTAAATTACTAGTTGGAACTATTTGCTTTGGACGACAGCTGATCTTTCAGCTGTGAATGCATTATTTGTTCACACTGATAAACCGACGCTTAATAATTGTCAAAAACGTTTAATTTAGTAAAATATTTTATATCATTTACAAAGTCAGTTTGTCCATATATTATTTTGATTGATATTTTGTTTATTCCATATATTTTGACATATATTTGTGATAATATGTTTTAAATATAATAATATATATAATGTTTGGCAATTTTATATATTTTAATAATAATAGTTTTGAAGAGGTTGATATTTTATTATATTTTTTAGCATATATTTATTATATTTATAATATATATACTTATTATATATATAATAATAGTATATATATCTTTATATTAATATATATATATATAAAGGTATATTATTATATTATATATTATATATTATATATTATATATACTTTATAATAGCATTTTGGTTCTATAGTTGCGGTGTGCATGTATACGGATATGTCGACATCCGGCTATATGTACATGGAAGTATAAACCTGTAGGTATTTTGAAGTATATATATAATATATATATATATATATATTATTATATATATATATATCTATATATATATATATATATATATTAATAATGTATATTAATTAAATAAAATTAATAAATTTTTATTAATTAATATAAACAGAATTGACATACGGTACTGAAGGTTATATGTGCGGTGTGCATGTATACGGATATCTATTAGACATCCGGCTATATGTCCATGGACTTTAAAACTAATTTTGTAAAGACAGTCATTTTCATTTATTTTTTTTTATTAAAATATTTTAAAATTCCAATAGTTTCCTTGAGTATTTCCAAACGTATTTTATTTTCATTTATTTGAATATTCATTTGCTATTGCTTTAAGTCTTAAAGTACGTAGGTTTTGTGATTGGTAAGATTGATCACAAAACGGTTTCATTTGCTGGTAAGAAAAGTATTGATTGAACTGTTTTCACATAAGACAATCCGGTCAACCGTTGTTCCACTTGAAGGGTCTCTAAAGGATAGTTTGGTGATTGTAGTATTGAAGTTGCCTGCAATTGCACAGGCGTAGCTCACTTAACGGAGGCTGAATACTGGTCAGATAAGGTTTGAGAATCTATAAGGTGTTAGTTGTTGATTGTCACGGGGGCCTGGCAAAGGAATTGTTTATCTGCTTTGAAGAGTAAGTTTTTGACATATAATTTAAAATCTTTTTTAACAATCCTAACATACTCTCATGTAAGACCTAGCGCACTCAAGACTTAGTCACTTTACTTCCACAACGATTTAATTGCAGCAGCAACCTTCCTGCCATTCCAACTTTCTCTACACTCTGCATCATCCGTTCCCTGTCTATCAACACATACCCTATAATAATTAAACTCAGCACTTGTTACAGTGCTCCCATCTACATAACTTCACACCTGAGGATGTCCCTCACTTCACAACCATATTCCTTATCTACGTTACTTTCAACCCCTTCCTTTTACCTGCCAAATCTCTCTACCAACCTCTCAAACTCTCTTAGAGTTGCCACATAGAAGCAAATCATCCGCATATAATTGGTAGGGCACACTCCACTCATCTCCATTCTTCTTCATTCTAAACGATTTCCTGCTCATCCCATTGAATTTTTTCATAACCCATCATATAAAATTTGAATAACGAAGGAGACCATAACACAACCTGTCCTCACTCCGTATTTCTAACCAATCACCATTGACACATTTTATTCTTGCACACGCTTCACTGTCGTCATACATATTTTGTTGCCATTCAGAAGCCTCACCAACACATATATCACTAATACTGACATAAAGCTTCCCTATTAATTATATACGCCTGTTGCAAATCATACAACTAAATTTATAATTTATTCCAATTCTCTCATTTTCTCATCATTTGTTTATGTAATAACATATAGCAAATAAATCTTCATTAAATTCTCTCACTAACCTATAAATACCTCTTATATAAATAATTAAATATAATTATATAATTCAGATCTTGCTTTATTTATTCTACATTATGTTTTCATAATTTCATAAAATAAAGGTCTTAGCCCCAAATCGGAAATGGATATAATTTTCTTAATTTTTTTTTTATAATAATAAAATAGTTTTAGAATCATGTATATTGATATTTTTACTTGAGAATCGAGGGGATTTTGGCAATGTTGTAAATTAGGTTTTAAAGATAGAGTAAGATAAATCTCAAGCCAAAACTCTCTTAATAAATTTATGAAAATTCTTTCCATTAAATGTTTCCCCATCTCATTTCATCTATACACAATATCAATTTTAAAAAATATCTAAAAATTTAACATTTAAATATCCAAAATTTGAATAATTAACGATTAAATTAAAAAAATTAAAATTTGTCTTTATCCTCTACCAGAGGTAAAGACTAATATTCATTAATTTTCTTTTACAGCTTCAGTAATTTTTAATAACTTTAAATGAAGCTAAAGCAAAATTGTATTGTACGGGAAAGATAATTACACGAATAACTACAGAATCTATTATAATCTGTGAACAAATGCAAAACCAAATCTGTTATAAAAACTTTCAATTTATATATATTAAAAAAGATTAAAAATTATAAAGCAAAATTTATTTTACAAGTTTTATTTTATTTTAGAAAACTTTTGATAATATTCCGTTAATTAATT
>JABUQX010060300.1:0-12500 GCA_015478945.1 Trachelipus rathkii | reverse complement strand
AGTTTGGGTGAGAATCAGTGAAAATGTACCAACTCAAGACCTAAGTATAAATCTCAGAACCCACTAATAAAAATATGTCTTCATTTTCTTTAATTTTCAGAAAAATTTTATGCATAATTACAAAATATTTAAGTGATTTTAAATATTTTCTTTTTTATCTAAAGACCTCGAAATTGTAAAAACTTCAACTAAATCTAGCTTTTCTAAATATTTTAATTAACGTGAGGATTAAAAACACTGTGTAATTAATCATTGAATGATAGATGATTCAAATGATAGCGAAAACTACGCAAATTGTTTTACTGATTTGGATAAAGGTGCACCAACCGGGGCAACAAATTTAAGACATTTCGAATTAAAAAGACATTTGCAAAGCTTTCAAACTGAAATTTTAGAACTTTTAATGAAAAAGATAAAAAGTCAACAAAAGAAAAATCTATTGAATAACAAGAAAAACTTACGAGTTTCTTCATTTCAGGCAAAGCTACTAGAAATAACTAAGAAAATTTCAGAAATAATCAAAATTTTTAAAAGACGATGATTCCCTATTTTTTAAAATGCATGACACTACAAATCGTTTAATCATTTAATCACTTTGGAAATCAGTCGGACTATGGTTTGAGTAATGACTCTCCAGACAGTCCTAGAAAACATTGAACCCCCAAGACTAATCAGATAAACTGAAATTAATGATGTAATGTCTACAATTAAGCTCAAAGCTACTTACATCAACTTTATTCAATCTTCTATTTTCCACTTCTAACAACAAAATACTTCAACTTTTATCTTCCACTTGGGCTACTAGTATTAATAAACCTCATTATCATTCTTCTAACTTTTAATATTTATAGCATCTGTTCATTCGTACAAAAGAATGAAATCTTATACAACAATGGGAAACTTTCGCGTTCTAAAAAATCATTATGGACTACTTCCCATAGAATGTAAAGCTACAGGGTACTTTTTACACAAGTGGATAACCTAATAACCCTACCCACTCTGATTAACACATTATCTAAAGTATTCTATTTATTTTTCCTTAATATTTCATTCTTCTAATTCTGGTTTCCCTAGCTTTGTTTTCTCAATAAATAAATTTCTGCCTTCAATTCAATCTTGTTAAGACCTATTTTTCTTATTTTCCACTACTTTATCCATTTTACCTATCATTTTTTTTTCTTCTTTCTTTTTCCTCCCTATAACTCCCCAAGATTGTTTCTTTCTGTATCCTTAGCCTAAAATGTAACTTCCCCCTCCCCCAAGGAAAATTTTGGGTGGGGGGGGGGGGGGGGTATTCCCCCCCCTAAGATTCTGGGATTCTGTTCAGATATATGTCTATCTAGCTCTCAACCCAGAGAAATCTGGAACATTTCAGCCCTGGAAGATCTCTGGAGGATGCCGGTTGAGTCGGCGGGGTATTTGGACGCGGTATGGCCTCGCTCATGATGGGGTGGGTCAGGGGTGAGAAAGTAAAAAAATAAAACAAAAACAAACAAGTATATATATTATATATATATATATATACTCTATATTGTGCTTACTATTCCACCATCTATTATGATATTATATATAGTATATATATATATACTATATAATTAATAATATATTATATACTATATATATAGTATATATATATATATATATATATATATATATATACTCTTCTCACATTTGGGGTTGTTCTAGTTCCACCCATCTTTAGATAAGGCTAAGGTTAAGAGACTAGCAAACTTCCCCTACTTTAAGATTTCCTTGACCCTCTTTCTCTGCGACGTGACATTGGCGCACTATCTCATTTCTTTTAAGTATTGCAACGGCAGATGCTCGAGGGAGCGGACCTCTCGCATTCCAACACCAATGCGCCGCCCTCATACCACAAGGGGTGCCTTGCTCTCATATGAATATTGTGAGAGTATTAGAGACTCGAGGCTCGTTCGCTGTGGTAGTGCCTTACTACTTTCAAGTCCACATCTATTCTGTGTAACTCCTTTGGGCCTCAATCGTTTTTCCTGCTGTATTCAATTTTCGTCTCTTTAAGACCCATGTCTGCACCAACCTAAGGGAATTGCGTTAGGAAAGGGATTGGGAGGGGTTTCCTTTCCTTTGGTTTTTGCCCCCTCCTTGAAAAAAACATAACCCGTGAGTGGTGGTAACGTGTAAAAACTATATATATTATTATATATATATATATATATATATATATATAATATATGTTTATAGACAAATGATGGAATCTATACCATTCCTCTATGTTATATATATATATATATAATGATATATATATAATATTATATACATGTAAAGTCGTTGTGTTAGTTATAATTACTTCAAATTTTTATTATGTTAATGCATTTAAAGAAAAAAAAAGTTATCCAAACTAGGTCGGAATCCGGAAAGGTTAAGCGAGTTAGCGTAATTGATGCACAAAACGGTTACAAATTGATGTACCTTCGTTACAAAATTGTAAGGGTTGTAAGTAGCAAGAGAAGGCAATGTTAAGTGGAAAAGTTAATAACATAGGTCTGATTTGGGCGAGCTGAGTGAGTACTGGGTTGAAGGAAGTAGAGATGAGAACAAAATCTGAAAGAACAACTTTCATTTCACAATAATTACAGATGACATTTCTCCAGTCCTCAGCCTTAGGGCGGCTTTGTGAATTCGAAGTATGGTCATTACGATATGGAGTTTGACACGATTCTCCAATATTTGAGGAATTCAGCCGAATTTACATCTGCAGCATTAAATATTCTCTCAATTAATTCGTTGCAAATATCAACCATAACTGCATAGACAAGCTCTTTCATGTGTCCCAAAAGTTAATAAGCCAGTAGAGTTGGGTCAGGTAATTGTGCTGGCCCAGCATTTGGTCCCCCAAGGCCGATCCAGCGGTTTGGATATGTTCGAACAAGATACTCCCACACTATCCGATGTGAATGTGCTGGTGCCCCGTCGGGTTGCAGATACATCACAGCTCGGATTGGCAAAGGAACATCCTCCAAAAGAATTGGTAGTATGTTTTCTAAAAAATTCCTGAACAATTCCCACGTAAGACAACCATTAAACACATGTGGAGCAATAAGCTGATTTCTAATGATACCACACCACACGTTCACAGAAAATCTGTGTTGAAAATTGCTTTCAACCGTAGCATGAGAATTATTATGAGCCTACATGATTATTCTACTATTATTATATAGTCAAATGTAAAAGTCGACTCCTCGGTAAATAAAATGCATCTCAGATGTTCGGGATCACGCAAGAATCTAGTCGAAAATTGTTATTGTTGGCGTAGTATCTTTGAAGATGTTTGAATTCTTGGTCCCTGGTACGGATATAAACCGTCAGCGTGCAATGTTCTCCCCACAGTAGTGCGAGGGATTAGAAGACACGCAGAAATTCTCTGGGTGCTAATTCTGGGACTGAGTTGTACTGTCTGAAGGATATCATCTACGTGCTTACTTGAAGAGGCAATTGACAATGCAAGTGAAACGATTCCACTTTTCGAACGTCTGTGTGTATCGATAAATACCTGTCGAACTTGTGGGTGATACTGCTGTGGGAAAACGTCGACAGACTATTTCAGCACCCGAAGCTCCTTAGCGGTTATTATTACAAAGCCGAAAAATGTAATATTATATGTGCATATTCTACATTCGTAAACATGAAAGGAGTGTACAAACTAACCACATTGCTCACCTACAGATGACCAGTAAGCATGACGAGACTAACACCCTTTAGAACCATATTCACAGTCTACTCTTTATATCTGTGTTCGCCTACAACATGACAGTAAATCGCCTAAAAATGCATAGCGATCGTTTGCAAAGTCTACTCCTAAACAAATTTGTAACGAAGGTGCACATTTTGAATACCTATTTGTGTTCGTCATTAAGCCATAACTCTCTAACCTTTTTCGATTCCAACTATGTGATCATCCGGGTTGACATTTACCCCCCCCCCCCCCCAAAAAAAAAGTTGGACTTTATAAAATCAGCCCCAGCTGATGCCCGTGCTTTTTGGGTTTATTATGGCCGTTATTTCCTCAACAAATTTGAGATATTTTAAAATTACAATATGCAATAATAACAACTATATTCGTTCATTATTAGTGAGGCCTGTCGCTTTTTTTATTCAAGATTTCTCACTGATAGTACCAACCTTTTTAAACTGTTTTGATATAAATGAGATTTAAAAAATTTATTTTAAAATTTTTACTACAAATGAAGTGTATCTATTAAATGGTATTGACTAGAAGATAACTATATTTCCCTTATTAAAATTACGAATAAAAACTTTTCAGTAAATAATGTAAAAAATTCTTTCCTCTTTGATTATAAATTTGCTACCATAATATTTGAATTTCCATTATTGGCATATCGTAGGCAATAAACTATAAACACTATTTGGTACAATTTTGATTGAAGTTAGTCTGGAGATGTCTATCAACATTTCCCCATTTTATTCCACATTATAGTAACTATCTGGCTGTCTTAGATACTTATATATCCCTTACAAGTTTTTTGAGCTTTTCTAACAAAGTGTTATTTCAAACATTTTGATCCAAACAAGACCAAAGTAGAGAAAAATTCTTTCAGTTTGGGTGCTAGAACAATCGTCAATATTAATATCGTGCGTGAAAAACTGTAAAAAAAAACCGCACCTGATAACTTTTTAATCAGTACATTTTTTCAAATTAACAAAGGCATATATTCCAGCCATTATATCTGGGCTTACTTTGGTAGAAATGTCCCTGATGAATATATGAGGATGGGAACCACAGTTAATCTTTTAATCTGCAAGTCATTAGTCCCATCAAGGTATTCAGGATAATTTTTGGAATAATAATTTGGCGATTCAGTCCAATTGACCTAAAATGCTTAGTTCGTCTCCTAAGTCGGAGAAGAGTAAATATTAGTACAATAAAAATTTCAGTCAGATTAACGAGGTCCCAGTTTAACTTGACAGGTGTTGCCTGTTGTTAGCGCAGCTACTTCAATCTCACATATTCTTCTCATGCTCTAGGGGCTACAAAACAAATCATGCTAGTTTCAGGGTTAATCGAAAAAGACGATCACTTTTAATGGGAGGGTCACAATTATTGCTGTCGGGCTAGAGAGCCCAGATTTCGCCGTCTCCCTCGCCTAAAAAATGGATCCATAAACTTTCGTATTTCTCAGCTGCCGAGTTTTCGAACCAAAGATAGAACACCTAAACTGAGTTTAGGCCTTGTTTTTCGTTTTGTCTAGAGACCGCGTGAGTTATTCGAGTATTTTCTTTCTGTTGTCTGCAAGTCATTCGCTTATTGGTATAGATGAAGGCTTCAATTATTTTGAAAAACCTATATTTTTAGACATATGTCAAAACCCCTCCTACAATTTTTTTCGAAATGATTTTCAAACTTGAAATATACAAAGATTGGATATTATCTAAATTATGTAGGAACGGAATTGTGATATTTACCCACATATCTGATCAATGGTCGATCTTCAAAATCTACTATTTTTGGGCTTTCATATTGAAAAATTGGGATATTTTTTTTCCTGTTTATCTGATCTGCATGAAGTTTTCAGGTTAACATTTAGAATTGAGCGAATTACACATTTTCTTATTTAGATACTTTTTTGTGGTATTTAATTAATTTTGGATTTCGGTCTTCATCTAAAAACTTTTCAAAAAAAAACTTTTTTTTTGAAAAATTTTTAAAAAAATTTCTATTTTGAAGTATACAAAAATTACTCAGTAGAAAAATGTATCTCGCCCGACTATACAAGTCCTGAAAATTTGATGTTTTGGATAAGGAAAAAAAAATATATATCAATATTTCACTTTTCAAAAAAATATTTTTTGAAAAGTGAAATATTGATATAAATATAAATTTAAATATATAACTCAATTACTTTACTTACGATATTCCTGTTATGTCATTACAATCAATAACCAGTAACAATAGCAATACCATTTACCTTTACAAGTTTCACCAATGAGGAAATTACATTCATTCAGCAGTGGGAATTGGACAATGTCTGGTTACCAACATATATGTTTAGTTTGTAAATTTAAACCTTTTTATTAATTTATTTGTCAAATACTAATGAAATGATATTTTTTTACCAAAAAAAAAAATTCTAATTATAGATCATTTTATTTTATCCTCAAAAAAATAGAAATTTTAAAAAAGCCCAAAAAAGCAAAATAAAACCCCAAAAAAAGCCCAATAAAACCCCAATGAGCCCAAAAAAAATCACAGGGCAGGGGTTTATTGGTAAACCTTCTGATTTTATCCAACCCGGGTTGATATTACTTTTTTTCTTCAAAATTTGGCACATTCCTCCCGAGACACCCTGCATATATATATATATATATATATATATATATATATATATATATATATATATATATATAACTAAGGTAACTATAATATATATATATATAAATATAGTACTATATATATACTATATATATATATATATAGTATATATAATATAGTATATATAATATATATATATATATATATCTAATATATATACCTATATATATATATATAATATATATATATATATTATATTATATATATATATATATATATGACTATAATATTATATATGTATATATTACTATATATATATATATATATATATATATATATTATATATAATATATTATATATTTATATTATATATATATACGGTATATATATATATATATATTATATAAAGGTATTATATATATTATATATATTTATATATACTATATATATATAAATTATATATATATATATATATATATATATATATATATATATATTATCAAACACCAACTCTCCCCAAGACGGGGTAGGGTGCCGTAGCATGTGCACTGGAAACAGAGTAGTAGAATAATATGACGAAAGTCGAAAGAAAGCCCAGCTTTAACAGCCCTTTTATACACTTTAATGAGAACTTGCCGCAGTCCAGAAAAATCCAACTTAGAGCTTCGCGGGACCGCGACGGACACACACTATGGCATCTCATCAAATGTACGGGTTCATCAAATGAACCAGGTGGGCCCACCTACCCTCACATAAACCCTGCCATTCACTCCTATTATGTACCTTTTTTCTCGCATTTGCCAAACTCATATTCCTCTCCTCTAGACATTCCCTTACTGACTCAGTTCACTTTTTCTTCAGTCTCCCAGACGGTTGATTCCCAACACACACACCACTATACATCCGCTTAAACAACCAACTATCATCCATCCTTTCCACATGAACAAACCATCGTCAATGTACTTTCACTTTTATTTCTCTCATTTACTCCTTTCATCACACCACACAACTCCTAATAGAGTTCATTCCTCTTTTATTAATTTTCTCATCGACCCTTTATATGGAAAAGATTATAAAATTTTACTGATTATTCTTGAGTGTGTTTACAAATAATATCCTCTTAGTATTTCAGACCATAGCTTCACTACTATACATTAACACAGGTAACAACATACTCTCAAATAAGACCCTAGCGCACTCAAGACTTTGTCCCTTTACATCCACCAAGGATTTAATTGCTCCAGGCACCATCCTACCATTCACAACATTTCTACTACACTCTGCTTCATCCGTTCCCTTATCATCCAACATATATCCTAGGTATTTAAACTCAGACACTTGCTCCAGTTGCTCACCATCCAGCATAACTTCACACCGAGGACTGTCCTCACACACAACCATAACCTTACTTTTATCTATATTAACTTTCAAACCCCTCCTTTTACACACCCTGCCAAATCTCTCTACCAATCCTCTCAAACTCTTTTCAATTCATCCGCATAAAATAGGTAGGGCACCCTCCATTCTTTCATTCTCCATCATTCTAACATCTTACCCTGCAACCCCCTCCTCTCATTCTTCCATAACCCCATCCATATACAAATTGAATAACCAAGGAGACATTACACATCCCTGCCTCACTCTGCTATTAATATATCACTTTCAATTCCATTAATTCTTACAAACGCTTCACTATCGTCATACATAATTTTGATTCTATTCAGAAGCCTACCACCAACACCATACATCAATAACACCTGCCATAGAGCTTCAACATTAATCCTATCATATGGCTGTTGCAAATCCATAAAACCTAAATACAATTAATCCTTCTTCTCTCTCATTTTCTCAATCATTAGTTTCAATGTAAAGATTTGATAAACACATCCTCTACCACTTCTAAACGCACCTTTTCTTCACCAATCAGTCCCTCAGTCACTCGACGTACTCTTTCGACCAAAATACAAGCATATATCTTCCCTACAACACTCAATAAACTTAATATAATAATTAATATAATTCCTACAGTTACCCTTATCCCCTTTACCCTTATATAAGGGTACTATTACTGCTCTCCTCTAATCCCTCGGAACTATACCCTCCATAAACGCTTTGTTATACAACTTCCAAATCCATTCAATCACAATCTCGCCTCCGTTCCTCATCCCCAAAATACCTATTCCTTTTTGCGCCATCAAACCCACACACATTCATTATCACCTCTTCATTACTGGCAATATTATGCAGATTTTCGAAGTGTTTCCTCCACACTCTCCTCACATCCATATCATTCAAGTTTAACGAAAAGTAAACTATCTATTAATTAAATATTCTAAGAGATTCGCCCCGTTATTTACTATTTTTACCCTTCGTCCGCGCTTTCTTCCAGAAGCTTTCCTAATCCATTGTAAGTCCCCATATCATCCTCCTTCCAAACTGTTCATTACCCTCTTTTTTTTTTCCCCCCCTGCATATGTATGATCTTTTAAAATTCCTTTTTTCCTCCTATATAATATATAGGTAAACTATAATATTTGAAACCTACAGGTCATTTGGCTTTTTAGTACATTCAACAAGCTTTGCTTTTTTACTTTACTGCTTGCACCACACCTTTTCATTCCACCACTTCTTATATGTTAACATTCTTACTTCCTACTTTAGCACATTAACATACTTCTTTTGCACAACTAACAACCGCTTCATTCATCTGGGGAAGATGTTAGTTTCAAATGTCTTGGTTGGATAGAACTGATCATTTGAAGAGTGCTCTTGAAATACCTTATCCTTATTACGTTGTTCAACATTAAACGTTCTCACTCGTTAATTCTAACTTCACTCCTTTACTGCTTCCATCCCAAAGACCCCAACAAACCTTAATTTTTCACAAAACAACATAATGATCCGATAATCCTATTCCTAACCTTCTCACTGATTTAAACATCCAACACATACTTCAACATTTTTTTTCCTTCACCAACATAAAATCGATCACATTTTCACTTTGATAACATGATATATATACTATATATATATATATATATATATATATATATATATACGTACCACTTGTATACGGGTAAGGGACGAAAAGGTGGAATCTGAGAGAAGATTATAGGGGAAATAAGTTTATTGAGTGTTGTAGGGAAGGTATATGCCGTGGTATTTTTGTCGAAAGAGTGCGTCGAGTACCTGAGGACTGATTGGTGAAGAACAAGGTGCGTTTAGGAGTGGTAGAGGATGTGTGGAATCAAATCTTTACATTGACAAATGATTGAGAAAAATGAGGGAGAAGAAGAAATAAATTGTATTGGTTTTATGGATTTGAACAGGCCGTATGACTAGAGTTATAGGGAAGCGTTATGGAGGTGGTTAGTGACTATATGGTGTTTGTACGGCTTCTGAGAATGGAACTCAAAAGGTATGTATGACTGATAGTTCGAAGCGTGTGTACAGAATAAATGGTGTCAATGGTGATTGGTTTAGATTGAATAGCGGAGTAAGACAAGGGGTTGTGTTATGGTCTCTTGGTTAATTCCAATTTGTATATGGGATGGGGTTATGAAAGAATTTGAGGTGGGCAGTGGCAGGAAATGGTTGTTAGAAGTGTGGAGAATGGATTGCTCGGAGCGGTGGCCTAACCTATTATATGCCGGAATGATTTGGTTCTGTGTGGCGAAATCTTGAAGAGAAGTTTGAGAAGGATTGATAAGTCGAGATTTTGAGCAGGGTGTGTGAAGAAGGAGGGGCTTTGAAAGTAAACGTGGATAAGAGTATAGTTATGGTTGTGAGTGAGGACACTCCTCAGTGTGAGTTATGTTAGATGGTGAGCAGCTTAGAACACGTGTCTGAGTTTAAATTTTATTTAGGGTATAATGTTGGATGAAGAAAGGAAGGACGATGAAGAGCTGTGTAAGGAAATGTTAGGTGAATGGCAGCGAAGGTGGCTGGTGCAAATTTGAAGATCCGTGTGGAACATGCAAAGGGCACTACAAAGGTTTTCCCTTTTGAGTGTGCTAGGGTCTTACATGAGGGTAATGTTGTTACCTATGTTACCTGTGTTATGGTAGTGAGACTATGGTCTGGAATAGAAGTATAGATATAAAGTTCCAATGGTGTTTCAGATGGACAATCTAGGGGTGTGCTAGGTGTGAGACAGATTGATAAAGAGAGGAATGAAAATATTAGAGTCACGATGGGTCGTGGTGTGAAGAAGAGGGGTTAAATTGAGATGTAGGGAAGAGTGGCTTGAGAATCGGTAGGCTCATGTGGAAAGGAATGAATGATAGTCGGTTGGTTACGCGGATGTATAGTGGTGAGCTGGTGTTGGGACCGACCGCTGGGAGACTCGAGAGAAAGTGGGATTGAGTCGGTGAACGAATGTCTGAAGGAGAGAAATGTGAGTTTTTGGCGCGCGCGAGAATACAAGGTGCATGATACGGAGAGAATGGTCGGGGTTTTGTATGGGGGCATGGTTGTCGCACCCACCTGGGCCAGGGATGAACCCTTACATTGACGAATTTACCATAGTGAGGGTCCGTCGCGGTTCCCTTGAAGCTCTAAGGGTGGATTTTCTGTTCTGTGACGAGCTGTCACTAATTAATGGTACAGAGGGGGCGGTAAGGCTGGCTTTTCTTTCGACGTTTGTCATGTTTCTCCAACTGCTTTTCTTTTTCGCGATGCTAGTACAGCACCTTACCTCCCAATCTTGGGGCAAAGAGGGAGGGAAAGACAAGAAGAAAGAAAGAAAGAGAATATATACTATATATATATAATATATATATATTTAGTATATATACTATATATATAAATATATACTAGTATATATATATATATATATTATATTCATATATATATTTATATATAATATATATATATTATATAATATATATATATTATTATATATATATATTATATATTAATATAATATATATATATATATATATATTATATATATATAGTATACTTATATATACCTTCTCCCCACTGACACCAACTCTTAGAGCGGCCACAGATCGCTCAGGGCTAAAATTTCCCAGATTTCTCTGGGACTGTCAGTTAGAACACAGTCTAGTACTAACATGTGATTACAATTTCCGGGGGCTCGGTTGTTCTTGTGCAGATACTAGGTGAAGTTGGATTTTGGGTAGATTGTTATTATTTGATATTGGTTGCAAGTTTGCGGTGGTGTCCACATCTTAGTTTAGCCAAGGATGACTGTATGGTTATCGAAAGAGTTGAATTCTGATGCTAGTATTAAGAATACTGTTTGGCTGCTGATGATCTTAGAATAATTTTCGAGTTAGGTGTGGTCGAGGGTATTTTGTTTAGTGTATGAGTGTTCTTAGTAGAGGGATTGGATGCTATGTCCGAATTTAGTTTGTATGATAATGCCAGAGAGGATGGAGGCTGTTTTAACCTGTGATTAATGGGGTTGGAAAATGCAGTTTAGAATAAGTGTTGTGCTGTTTGTATTTCAAAGTAGAACTGAGTGCCTATCATTGAGTGATTTTCTGTTCTTCATGTAGGTGTGTTGAGGTGTTGCCAGATGTGCATCCTGTTATAATTCTGAGATGCTTTGATTAGTAGGTGCGTTTTGTAGTTTCTCTAGTGTTACCCTTCAGCTGTCAAAAGATGGAGTGGTCCGTACATTGGTTGAGCCGACATAAGGAGTAATCGCTCGGACTATTGGTTCTATCTTGCTTATTCAGACATGTCGGGTGCAGGCTCGGTTCTTAGTATGGGTTTAGTTCTGTTTCCTGATGTTGTTATGTTTTCTGTGTGTTTTGTGAAAGTCATATATTTAGGATATATGTTGGATGAAAAGTTAACGTATGATGAGATGTAGTAGGTTAAGATTTATGAAGGTAGGAGAAGAGTGGCAGGTGCATTAAATCCTTTGTGATGTGACGATATCCTACCGAAGTGCAATTAAGTCCATTTGCTTGAGGTCAAGTGGGCGTATAGTCTTGAACTGCAGCTAAGGGTCTTACATGAGTTATGTTGGTTCCCCGTGTTGTAATGTATAGTCAAGTGAATATGATCTGGAATAATAGCTAGACGGCATGCTACAGTACAATATGTTCAGATTGGGGAATCTTAGGGTCGTGATAGTGTAAGAAGAATTCGATAAAAGAGGAAATGAACACGCATTATGAAATGAGCTTGGGTGGTGTGAAGAGAGACGAAGCATAGA
>JABUQX010060299.1:57500-59953 GCA_015478945.1 Trachelipus rathkii | reverse complement strand
GACTGTTTATAATATTATCCATTAGATTTATATCGTTTAGATGGTTCATTAAATAGTTGATGGTAGTGATTTATTACATAATTCACTTCAGCTTCAATCTTCACGACATTAACAAAGACTTACAAATACTGGTTATAAACAAGCAAGTTCTTTTAACATCTAATAAAATGCTCACAAAGGATATTAGTTATACAAACCCACTACATCTTTCGACATGACTATATATTTATCCAGTATATCACTATATATGTACCCATTAGCATCCGGTTTATTCCCTATATCTATTTTTAAAACTTTAGTGGAACTTGGTGTATATATATATATATATATATATATATATATATATATATATATATATATATATATATATATATATATATATATATATATATATATATATATATATATATATATAGTATTCGAGTAGCTTCGAGCGAATCGTGCAGCCCCTACCTGCATTCATGAATGTTTTGGAGATGAATCTATACTTGATATTTTTTTTAACTTCAATTCTTCTCCTTACACTGTGAAATTCGTTCCTCTTCTTGGCTCCTTGAATCACATTCTTATCTCCGTATCACTTCTATTAATTCAACCCTTCTGCTGGAAAAGATCAGCCGACTACCAATTGGTAGGGATTATCTCTGGTATTGAGGCGGAACTCCATATTCTTTCCCTTTAACTAAAACTAATTTACAATTTTTTTAGCAGTTGTCACCGCCGCTCACGGGCAGAGCCCTATTCAAGGAGGGGGTGTTGAACGCCTCAAAAATTCATCTAACGCAAATTGCGCAGATGAAAACAGACGCAGGCTTTAAAGTGAGGGAGATTAAATTAAGTAAGAAACACAGAAGATGGAAGAGAATTCCTTAGAACAGGTGGCAGGAAAGAAGGAAGCACCACAGCGAACTAGTCTGGAGTTACTAATATCAACACAAAACTCATGTGCCAACACAGCACCCCTTGTGCTACGAGGGCGTCGTAAAGGTGGTGTTACGCGAGTGAAAAGTTTCCTCGAGCACTTGCCGCTACGGTACCTATAGAAAAGAGATAGCACCAGGACTAATATGGATAAAGATAGAGGGGAAGTGGAACTAGAAAGTACAGGACAGTTTATAAGCCTTTTGGCCTTTGACTCGACCCTATCCAAAAGCCGGGTGAAACCAGAGCCCCCCCCCCCAGATATGAGAGCACCACTATTGACAGAAAAAGAAGAAGTCACCCCATCAACACCAGCCGATATTGAGCGATTTGAAAGAAAGCTAGACATAAGTAAGCATAGAGAAGGAGGAAACCCAAAGGAGGGGAGCTTGGAGAGCAGTGACGCATGCCAACCCCGCAAATGCTTTGGGTATTGTCAAACGCTACCACGCAAGTCTCCCCGTAGTTCCAAAGGGCGGAAACCATAAATCTTAAATAGGAAAGTATATCGCCAGTAGACCTCGAGCGCCATAAGCCGTACTGGCGTAAGAAGGGAATGAGATTCCAGATGGTCTAAGAAGTGAGAGTTGAGAAGGGTTTCAAAGATTTTAGATATAATACAATTTAGAGCTATTAGAAGATAGTTAGAAAGATCAGAGAGGCTTCCTTTTTTCGGAATAGGAAAAAACCATGGTTTAACAATTCTGGTTCTCATTCTATCCGCAGAAGGGACGCTACGCTCATAAATTATTCTTATTATTATTGTTGTTTTCAAAGCTCAGAAACTCATGTTTCTTACACTACCGTCCGGAAGCGTGCAAAATCTTTTCTTCAAGACACTAAAAATTATTTTCTCTATGGAAAATGCAATAATCGGTCTCGCTCAGTTACTTACGTCTCTCTGGAATTTGGCAAAAAATAACAACACAAATTTTGCTTCTTCTCATTTACTTCTCTAGTTTCTTCCGATTTCAGTAGTTACGCCTTAAAGTCTTACCCTCCTCTAAAACTGCACTCTTCGTACAAAATCTTTGCCTTTAATTCCACTTTAAATGATTCCGTAGCTATCCCTTATTTCCATCTCCCTTGAACTAATATATTTCTATTATAATTTCTTCTAAAGATGTTATTTCTGCACTCTCCTAGGTTAATGCTAGGAATAAGTACAGTCCTGATGGTATTGCTCCTGTATATCTCAAAACATGTGATCACGAGTTAGCATTAGTTGCGTCTCTGCATATGAACTTCAAACCTTCAATACTAATAGAAATGTGTCCTCATTCAACATGCGTCTACTGATGACTTTCTTTCTCTTTTCTCCGATTCTTGATCCTTTCCTCTCTTTTTCTCTATTTCAGCGAATATTTTGCTGTGATACTTGAATACCTAAATAACTTTCGGAAAAGTCTGAAATTCTTTATTTTTTATAGTTTTTTATTTTTATATATATATATATATATATATATATATATATATATATATATATATATATATATATATATATATATATATATATATATATATATATATAT
>JABUQX010060299.1:0-52500 GCA_015478945.1 Trachelipus rathkii | reverse complement strand
TTACATTTTAACCTTTTTGACTCTAAACTTTGGCTGCAAAGCGGACTTAGTCCGAAAACGTTTGCCATATTCTTTTAGCTTACTACTAGGTTATTTTAATTTATGTTTTAAATCTGCGGTTATTGAAGTCTTTTATATAGGTAATTTTTCTTAGTTTTTTTTTCTTCATATTTTTAAATAGATTTTCTTGTATTTTAAAAACATTTGTCCTCACATAATATTTCGCACTTTTATTGATATTTCTGACTTGCAGGACTAAGCAATAGCAGTAGCAATAACAGTAGTCGTAGTAGTCATAGTGTTCTTTCTTAATTTTAATTATGATCTCAAGGTCGACTTCCTCGTCATAATCCTATACTCATCTCTCCTTTTCGAGAGAGAGAGAGAGAGAGAGAGAGAGAGAGAGAGAGAGAGAGAGAGAGAGAGAGAGAGAGAGAGAGAGAGAGAGAGAGAGAGAGAGAGAGAGAGAGAGAGAGAGAAAATTGCGATGTTTCAAGCAGGGCAGTGAAATTGCTTATAAGATAATCCGACTCCAGTTCCGACTATGTTCCGAATGTTCTGACATTAAAGTTATTTTTGATTTCAGATTTCAATTCTAGTTTTAATTCTAACTTTCAGCTTTACACGATTCCGACTCCGACTCCGACCCGAAATTCGATGCAACTTGTTTCAACTAAATTCAATTGGCATTACAATTACTAATTTTCAAAAGTAAAATTCGGTAAATTATTAAATCAATTAGGGTGTTACGTTTATATATTCAATAAGCAAAATTTCACGTGTACTTTTTGAACAAATTATTAGCATTTTCTAATCTCTAATTCTCTCCCGGAGATTTACCATCCTTCTTCTTCCTCTCGGCCTCTTTAAGCTTCTTCCTGGTGATCTCATCTGCTTCCTACTCAAACTCTTGTATCTCCGGCTTCCTCTTCACTTTGCCCCTCCCCCCAGAGTGTGTACTTCGTTAAAGTACTCTGTCCATTTCCTGTTCTTCTCTTCTGGTTTTACTAGGTCTTCTTCATGTTTATCTTTTAAATTGCACACTTTCTACTTACTTGCATCCTCTGAAAGTCTTTTTGTCAATTAATTAATATGTATCCTCGCACTTGCTTTGTCCTTTCCTTTACCGTTTCCCTTGCTGTCTCTTAGTTTGTTTATCTTTTCTCTCATCAGCTTTCTCATTCCTTTCATCAGCTTTCTGCACGACGATTCTTCCGTTACTGTTCTACAAAATTTTATATTCTGGTTGTTATAATATTTAATACACCATTTCTGTGACTATCATTTGTATCATGTTTTCAAAGAAACTCTGGGTATATTCTTGTTTCTTGCTTCTATTCTTCAATGATTTTTACCCTGATCATACTCCTCGTCTCTCTTGATCAATTGCAGCCTTATTAGTCCCTGTTTTGAGATCTTCCACAACCATTTTGTGATTCGAATCCAAGATGAGCCCCGGTATTACCTTCACTTCCTGCATTACCTATCTATTCGAAGTGACAGCATAATCTATAACCGTTCTTTGGTCGAACCTCTTTGAATTATGTTACATCCATATCTTGTGAATATGCTACAGCATTCTTTCTGCTAAAAGTCATTCTTGATTTTCATGTTCTTTCTGACATCATCTCTGTATTATCCCAACATCCTCTCTATTTCATCTCTACTCAACTCTTGCATTAAGTCTTACATCAATAAATATATTTCCTATTTTCTTCTTCTTACCTCTCCTCACCCCTTTCACCCAATATCTACATAATATATCTCTTTTCCACCTTATGATGTATTTCATGTGCTACAAACATCTGATATAGATGGAACTTCATTCCATTAATTCTGCGTGTGCATGTATGTAAGAATTCTGAATTGTATGTCTCATGCACTCTACATGAATGGCGATATCTTCTGTCCCAGTATAAAACCCATTCCATGTTTATTTATTCCTCCTTTAAGCAACATTACATATTCCCCCTAAATCTATATCTATCTTCCCCTCTCATCTTCATTCCATTAGTTCTACCATTTCCTCTTTTAGCACGTCAATAATCTATTTCTCATTTTCACAATATGTTTCTATATTTGTTGCCGCGCATAACCCTTTTAAAGAGTTCTTTGGGTCTGTTGCTTAAAGGTTGATTCGCTTCCGCTGCTGGTCTCTGAAATAGTAAGCAATTTTGAGTGTCAGGCAGCAGTTTATTGTTAGGCATGCCCCTCTCTAGCCAGAGCTTCATTAACGGAACTTACGATGTACGAAGAGGACTTAGATTATATATATATATATATATATATATATATATATATATATAACAATATGAAAAATAAATAGAAATATATTTATATATATATATATATATATATACTTATATATATAACTATATATATCTATATATATAGCATATATATATATATATATATATATATATATATATATATATATATATATACTTATATATATATATATATATATATATATATATATATATATATATATATATATATATATATATATATATATATATATAATAGGGGACAAAAAGTGAAAAATAAAAGAAAATAATAGTTAATCGAACATCATTCGATAAATGATTAGCTCATAGAAATTCTTACAAAGGAAAAATTTTTAAATATCGTTTTTATCTTAGTATTTCATTTTGGTTCTGACCATGTTAAAAATTTACCGATTCCTCAAATGAAATTATCGTCCTCTCGCTTTAACCTCTGTACGCTCTAAAGTATTCTTAACATGAAGATTTTACAACATCTTAAATCTTCAAATCTTATCTCTGATTACCAGTATGACTTTTGTAAGGACCGCTCGACACGTGATCTTCTTTTTTTTTTATCTCCAATTCTTCGTACTTCGCTATTTCGCCTTTTGATGAATCTTTTGTTATAGCGGCAGAAAAATCAAAGGCTTTTGATAAAGTTTGCAAAGCAAAAAGATTTAATTTCTAAGCTTTCCTCTTTTGGCATTTAACTTTCTCATTTATCCTTTCAATCTATCAATAGTTGTTTTTCCTCCCAATTCTGTCCTATTCTCAACTTCTTTTTTTTCTATTTTTTCATCAATGATTTTTTTTGTTACTATCTCCTATCCATTCTTAGACTGATAACTCCGCTCATCTTTATTCCATCCATCCAAGACTTAAATGAGTCAAAGGAGATTTTACTCTCCATCAGCGGGATTCGAAACACTGGACTCCGCGTCGCTGAGTTAACAGTAACCGGTGGCTTTAACCACTAGACCATCCAATGATTCAACAGCAAATAAATAATGCAATGGAGGTAGCTTTGTATCAACAGACCTCTGATCTTTCTCGTACCTATAATTGTGTTAAACAAAACATGGTTGTTTGCAATGCCTCAATTACTCAGCTTCTCTATCTACTTGACATAATCTTCACACAACTGTAATAACTGTTTCGAAAACACAACTCTAACCTTCATCTGTTATTAATGTTCTTAATGTTTTCTTTTCTTGTGATTTTTCTTAGAAGGATCATATTAAGTTTTTTCTAACTAGTTTCCATGAAGTTGGGCTTTCTGAGGGGCCTTAGAGGCTTCTCACCACCCCAGTTGCTAGCTCTACATGGGACGTTGTCCGCTCTTGTATGGAATATGAATCACATATTTGGGATGGTTCCATATATATTGCTCTCATAGATAAAACGTAATCTGGGACTTGTTAACTCACCAACTCTCACCAATCTTTTTAGCCACCGAACTATTGTATCACCCTCCCTATATTATTGCTATTATATTTTACGTTGCTTTTTTTACCTTTTCTGACCCAAACTTAACTGCTAAGCTCAAATTTACATGAATTCCACTGGTAAGGCTGGAACACACTCCCTTGATCCATTTTTCCAACTGCATTTGATTTGCACAATTTCAAAGGTCGCTTATCGGAGCATGCCAGGTTTAAATATGGCCCTGGTTTCAAATTTTTCAAAATCTCCTTTGGAATTTGGTAAGCCTCTGGCCTTTGCCCACTGGAGGATATATATATATATATATATATATATATATATATATATATATATATATATATATATATATATATATATATATATATATATATATATGTGTGTATTCAATGTGGATTATCTTTGTCATTTGTGTGTGTGTGTGTGTGTGTGTGTGTGTGTGTGTGTGTGTGTGTATGTGTGTGTGTGTGTGTGTGTGTGTGTGTGTGATAAACAATGTGTCTCTCGTGTGTGTGTGTGTGTGTGTGTGTGTGTGTGTGAAATGTGCGATAAAAAATTTCTTCTATACTATTAACACAATGATCTTTTTAAATCAGCAATTTCAAATATTGAAAAATTTTAAATGATAAATATCTGTATATATAATTTGTATATTTATTTATTATATAGGAAAGATAAAAAACTGCTTAAGAATTCCTCCCTCTAATATAACTTTAAATATATTCCTAAAAATGTTTTATTGAAACTTAATAGAAATTTTGTAATCAAGAAAAAATGATTAAAAGTTATTAGTTTTATTATTATTATTACTGTTGTCGTTTTTTTATGTTATTTTTTTTTAAAGCAGAGTTACTAATGTTTTCCTCCCACTTATTTACTATATATATATATATATATATATATATATATATATATATATATGTATATATATATATATATATATATATATATATATATATATATATATATATACATATATATATATATATATATATATATATATATATATATATATATATATATAGTTAGGATGTATTTGCAATATGCTTTAGCTTAGAGCACTTTCTTTTATTACTCTTTTATTAAAAAAAAAACAATGTTTTTTTAGTTGGTTTAAGCAAATAAAACAATGCTGGTTTAAACCAAAGAACCCTCCTTTTAGGTTCTATGAAATTCTATTAATAGACTAATGAGTAAAGGTTCATTTCGCAGAGGCGTCTTAATAAACCAAAAATATACCTCAGAAGAGGATGTAATACCCTCGAGGTTAGTCTAATGCTGCCATATGGTGTGTGGCGAATCAATGATTTGCTGCTTACAAAGATATGACAACGAAAAACATGTACAGGGAAGAGAAGAAAAGAATTTAGGCTATTTTCTTAATAAAAACTGGAAATCTATGAAAATATGGGCTTACCGTCGACAAAGTATTTTAATAAATAAACAAAAAACTTATAAATAGGATAATATGAAAAAAAATTAAAACTGTTACGTCTAATATTTTTTATTCCATTAATTAAAAAAAAAGAGTTTAATGTTCCTAAACAACATATTAAGTTACAGCATTAAGTTGCAAAAGAATCAGTGACTTGCTTGGAATTATAAATAATTTAAAGGTAAAAATAGCGCAGAGGGGCTTCACCTCCGATTTTTATAAAAATCACAGGATATACTCTAAAAAAATAATAATGAAAAATAAAAAAACTTAAACGTAGTGGTGGTCTCTTTAGAAATAAAGTTACAGCCTCTAAAGTTCTCCCATAGACTTTTCATTTTTTGATCCATCCAGGTTAGGTCTCATTTCAGGCCCTCCAGTTCAGGTTATGATAAGTTTTGTTAGGTATACACAGAGAAAATCTAAGTATACTTAACAAACCTCCTCCTTCCTAGAAGATAACAAATCTAACATAAATATTTTTTTTTTATAAGAAAGCCTATGGGAAAATTTTTAACTTTGAGAGGCTGTAACTTTTTCATAAAGACTTAAATAATTTTATTTTTTTTATGCTTCATTATTATTTTTTTTAAAGAATATATCCTGTGATTTAAAAAAAAAAATTATAAGAAAATCCTATGGGAGTTTTAACAACTTTGAGAGGCTGTAACTTTTATCCTAAAGAGACCGCCACGTTTGTTTTTTTATTCTTTATTATTATTTTTGAGTATATCCTGTGATTTTTATAAAAATCGGGGGTGAAGCCCCTCTGCGTTACTATTACCAATTTATACTTTATTAATACTTTATAAACTGAAATTTAAAACTAATTTTACCTGGTGGTAGATTTTCTTTTGTTTTGAAAATTCTCGAAACAAAATATACAAACAACAAAAACAAAAATATTTCTAATATCATTTTTGCAATATCACAAAACCGAACACAAAATAAAGTAAAATAATTGAACAAAAGCGCAAAGTAAAGAACACGGCAAAAGTAAAACGACGCTTCCCTTATTAAAAAAGAAGTGACAATGATATGATTATCCGTTTCTATGCTGGCAAGATAAATTAAAATGATAATTGTTTATTTTATGACGATTTTATCACTACGCACTTAACTGCAATAGATTTCAACATGCACACACACACCCTCACCACACATACACACACACCTATACACATACCTATACACACACCTATACACACACATACTCGGTTTTACTACGTTATTACGGCATATCTTTTCTTCCCCCACATATGGCGACTAAAACGCATTTGTGTTATGGACCACGACATTGTCTCAGAAACCACAACATTACGAATCGAGAAACATACTTCATACGATGCATATCGATATATTTTTCGATTTACATTATTCTCATTCACTTCTTCATTTTAACCTTCAATATAAATATTGAATTATCACACACACATACACACGCACACACTCTTTAAAAAAATATATATATATATATATATATATATATATATATATATATATATATATATATATATATATATATATATATATATATATATATATATATATATATATATATATATATATATATATATATATATATATATATATATATATATATATATATTCTTTCTTTCTTTCTTTCCTCTCCCAGGAAGGATTCTTTATCCTGTCAGCCGCGCAAGCATCCTTCTCCAGACGTCCCTCTCCTGCACTGTTCCTCTTCTCTTCAGCGCTCTCATATTTGGTAGCTGACATCTTTCAGAGAGAGTACTCCACCGATTCCGCCCATCTGTTTTCGGTCTTCCCCTTGGTCTTCTGCCCTCTGGTGTCAATTCCCATCTTCTTTTCGGCATTCTCTCTCCTGCTCCATCCTCTCCAGATGTCCCTACCATCTCAATCTCCCCACATCCATCTTCAGTGTCATCTTCTTCACACCTATATCTTCTCTAATAACTTCATTTCTTATTCTGTCTCTCTTACCCTTTCCAATCATAGTTCTTAATATCCTCATCCGCCGCTTGTATTCTACTCTCCTCTCTTCTCGTTGTTGTCCATGTTTTCGCTCGGTAGCGGTGTCGGAGTTAGTATGCTGTTAAAAATCACTTTTTTAACCTCTATTCCGATGTTTCTGTCTTTCATCATGGGGTATACCGCTTTCTTAACTAATCCATATCCATTCTTCGCGTAATCTCTTCCCACTTCCTCCCTTTCTGTTAAAACATCCTCCAGAGATAATTTACCGCCTTCACCTCCTCTCCCCATCATTCTCATCCCCTCCTCATTTCCTCAGGTTACTGTTAATCTCTCTGTCTTCTGTATGTTCTTCTTCATCCCTGCTTCCTCCGCAAACAACTCCACCATCTCTCGAATCGCCTCCTCTCTCGCTCCAACATGCCAGATCGTCACATATGCCATTATGTCCCCTTAAATTCTCCCAGTCTCTCTTTCACTTTCCTTATCACCACGTCTAAATATAATAATATAAACAGCAGTGGTGATAAAATATTTCCTGCTTCACTCCTGTTTTCACTTTAAACCATCTATGAACTCGCACTCAGTTCTAACTTTACAGCTGCATTTGTCATACATACTTTCTATCGCCTTCTTTAATCTACCCTTCCTCATAATTCTCTCCATACTCTCCAGAAAAACACCAGCAACACCGTTCGAATGCTTTTTGCAGATCAGTATTTCTAAAATCTCTTGCCATTCAACATCTTCTCCGAGACCTGTTCTATCAGTGTGAATAAGGGTCAGTAGTTTCACTTCCCCTTCTATACCCGTACTGTTTTTCTCTCAGAGTCTCGGCTCTACCTTCTCTCGCAACCTCCTAATATTCTTTTGTATATTTTCGTCAGATGGTCCATCGGTGAGATACCCCTATAATTATCAACTCCAGCATCTCCCTTTACTGTTTATATCGGTATTATTATTGCTTTGCCCCACCTTTCCGGCACCTTTCGTCTCCAACACTTGTTCATCAAATTGATGATTCTCCCTTTCCCAGCTCACTCTACCCTCCAGCACCAACTCCACAGCCACTCCATCTCTCCTGGAGCTTTACTTCTTCATCTTTATTGCATATTTACTCACAAATTGCCTCTCTCCGCCTTCATCCTCTCTTCCTCCTCCCTCATCTAATTGCAGCTTCTTCCTCTTGTTCTCTGTATTCTACATTTGCTAGCAGATCTTCATAGTATTCGGTCTTATTCCTTCTCTCACTCCACTTTACATCAGAACAAATCCTTCTCCAATCTCTTTACCCTCTTCACATCCCCTCACTCTCATCTCCGCCATCCCCAAGATAACTATAATCCTCTCTTTCATGATATCTATTATCTTCTCCTCTTTCTCCATAGGTTCCCACATTTATCGTGGCACACCTATAATTCTTGAAAGTGTTTTCCTGGTTCCTAGTCCGTAAATCTCGCAGAAGTCGTCGTCTAAAGTTCGGTCTGGCTTCGCCCTTGAGTTCTGCAAGCAGTTTATTTCAGGGAAGCAGCTGCTAGGCCCTCTCCTACCTAGTCTTTGCTGGATACATGGGTTTGTTTTCTGGTGGTTCTGGTGTACAGGCGACTTTAGCTTATATACTATAAAAAACCATCCATTTTTGTATATACACAAAAAAAAAAATTCCATATATGCTGATATATATATATATTATATTATATATATATATATATACTGCTGACGCTGGTAAATTTATCTCCTGGCTCCAACACCGGCTCCGGTTCCATCGTTTTTAAAAATGAGGCACTGGCTCCATCTCCGGCTCCGGGTCTACAATAAAAAAAAATTCGGTTTTGGCTCCTACTTCATCACCCAAAACCTTGCGACTATATATATTATTATTAAATGTCTTTAGGGGAGAAAGGTAAATATTTTTAACGTGAAATATAAAATATTTTCACTGTCTCGTAAGCTGAAATTTTTTATCTTGACAGTGGAGCAGAACAATTTCGACACTTATTCAACATTTAAGGATTTTCTTGAAAAATCCGAACTTGAACTTGAGGAAGAAAGTTAAGGTGCCATTATTGGCAATCTTTGCAACTTGCTTGCCTCATAAACCAATGTTTCCATCCTCAAACAAAAATTTTAATAACTGTTCGAATTCCTTCGTACAATATAAACCAGCCAAGTTTTCTGACGTATATTTTGAAAATCTGATCGACATTACTTCTGTCAGTAAACCAAAACAAAAATCTAAAGAAGTTTCTCTCAAATTTATTTATTTACTTTTTTTGAGAGGGGAGAGACATTTTACAAGAAGAATTCCCCAAGATGTAGTGGATAACTGACAATCAAAAAGCTGCTGCCATTTGACAGCACGTACTTGAGCGTAACTGGATTTTCACCACACTTTGGAACCAAAAACGAAGTATCGAAATAGAATTGATGAGCCTCTAGACTATGCAAATACAAATGTTAAAAAATGGAAAAAGATATAATAAAAATTTGCTAGAGGGAAAAAAAGAAAAGAAAATATTACAGTGTGCTCATTAAAATGATTGTTTTATTTTTCATTTTTTAAATTATGTAACTTTGAATCATGAAAATTGTGACCTGCGACACATTTTGTAAAAGAGTTGCACTAAAAGTATTTAGGGGTTCTGATATGTTGAACAAAATATGAAAAAGTTCCGCGTCTAAATATAATTGGGAAGCGCGTCATAAGACAACTGTACCGGCTATTCAGTGGGTGAATGATTGCACCAGCCCCCACTAAACAGCCGAACACTTTTCAAAACCACAACCACCTCTAACGCGCGCATGACCGGATGCTCCGAAATAGTTGTGGTTAGCCAAATGAAAAATGGGAAGTGAAATTTATTACAACACGCAGAAGGTGAAGCCACGCTCATCTTCTTAGTAAGACTGTAATAAATAAAATATAAAATAAATTATTGTAAACGGTGTTGTACAATATAAAAAAAATAGTAATGAATGGTTGTTAGCTCTCCTCGATAACATAAAAATCATAAAATAAATGATTCCTTAATAAACGAAGAAAAGGAAAGGTTTAATTTTGGTTAAAATAATAATAACAAATACGTTTTATTTTATTACTTCACCCGTTAGTACGCACAATTGTTAATTGATGAAATCAATTAAATGTTTGTGACTGTACTTATTTGATGTACGATTGATCAAATAGCTACAATAATAATCATAGTATATTTAATAGGGTGGTTTTAGCGAATAAAGGAGAATGTTTTGAGATATCTTAACAGGTCATGGTCAAAAATGTGCTACATGATGAAAAAACATGATTGGTAAAGTTTCAGATCAATCTGAAACTGTTAAATTGTGCCTCAAGGGCCCTAAAGTTATGAAAAATCAAATTTCGCCAAGAAACCGTTTTTCCCCGGTGTTTCGTAATCGCTTAAGGTGCTGCCTTCTAAGTAGATTCATTTTAAAGGCATTTATTTTGTCTTTCAAAATGATTTGAACACTTTTTCTAGTAAAATAAATAGTTTTCGAGAAAATTTTAGTTTATTAACCTCCGTCGAGGGCATTTTACGTTCCTTTTAATTATTGTTCCTGCCAGACGTGTAATTAAATAAATAAATGTGATTATATGCAAATAAGCATTCTATATTTTTAATTTCTTATCATTAAAGTAATTATAATTAAATACTATAATTACATTAATTATAATAAAAAAAATAATAAATATATAAGAAACAAAAAAATAATAAAATAAAATTTCGTCACTCGGCCTAAGGAAAAGTAGATATTACCGAAGTTAGTTTCAGTCTTTTAGTTGCTTTTTATTTCTTATTGAGTGAGCCTAGAATTGTTTGTGTACCTACTGTGTTTTCAATTTGATTTATTAAAAGAAATTAAGTATCTTTATAAAAGGGTTTTGAAGCCTGAACCCCCTTTGTGTCTGAGCATATTTTTACCATGTGTTTCGTTACGTGCACAAATCAAATATATATGTATAATATTTAATTATATAAAAAAATATTTTAAATATATATATATATATATATATATATATATATATATATATATATATATATATATGTTCTCTACTCTATACCTATCTATATATCATATATATATATACTCTAAATATATATATATATATATATATATATATATATATTTTTCGTTGGGAAAATTCCGAAATCTAATTTACTAGAATCATAATTCTAAGTTTGTTTAAATAATGAAACGTATTCCATTATTTAAAATAAATTAAACTATTTACGTTGTGAATTTGAAATTAATCCGATCCTTGGTTTGATTATAATAACTATTACAAGTTGATCTATTTTGTTAGGCTTCCATTTATTCTCAAATGTCAAATTTTCAAACATTTTACTCCTTCTGGCATATTTACGACCCCCGTGAGTTCTGAAAAAGGGTAAAGGTATTGGTAGATTTCTCTCTGTACTTTATTTTGTAGGGGTGCCGTCAATTACCTTGACCTGGTCATGTCACAGTTTCCTGTCAAAGTTCATTGAAATTCTAAAATTAGAATTTTTTTGTTTTTTTTGTTTTGAAAATTCTCCACTATCTGCAACCTTCAATTTGGTATCATTTTAATCAGAATTTTGTACTGATAATTTTTATACCTATCATATAACTATACTGGCACCTAGTTACCAGTAATATTTATTATTTATTCTTCTATAGGAATATTATAGCGTCATGTTGCAAACTTGATATTAATGCCAAATGTCATCAGAAAAATTTGGAAGTTTTTTTCTGCAGTTCTGTTTAACTTTTCTTAATATATTAATTTGTGGTTTAAGATAAATTTATATTATGTATCCTTTAATATAATACTCAGAATTTATTATGTATAAAATGAATAATTCATTTATTCATAATTTGCGTAATTAGAAACCCCATTCCGTCAAAAATTGCTTGCCAAGAAACCAAGCTTAAGATTTTTGGCTCACCTTCGATTTCATAGCGACTGCATTAACAGACCCATGTCTCCCCAATATTAGTTTTGAATATCAGGTCTGCAACGTCTGAGTCATTTTATTATTGCAGTCTAACGTAAATTTAAAATTGCTTGGACAAACTCTGTTCCTATAATGGAGTTTACCTTCCCTTTTTTAGCATCTATTCACATAGATGACTTTCCTGTAAGGTTGATCGAGATTTTTTTGTTTTATGCCGATCAACGGAAAGCTTATGAAAACTTTCACTCTGCTGGTTTGGTGATCTGAATGAGGAATTTTAGTTATTTCTGGCACCGGACTGGTTAAGAGTTATTCTCCCTTTTTTTTTATCCCGAATTTGACTTCCTTTGATATTTTAATTAGGATTTAATGCCGGTCTTAAAATTTCATCTTTAGATTAATTTCTGTTGGAAGTGTTTCTGCGATGTGAAATATAGCTTCTTCATCTTAAATCTACCTACTTAAATTTTTTTTGAAGTTGTCTCGTGGGCACCATTTAAGTTTCACATTGCACTGATATTTTCCTTTGGTCAGGATTCCATTTTAACTACTTCATTTTCAGTTCTCCCGCAGTTGTCTTTTAATAACCTGCATTCAGTACAAGATAGTGGGACTTTTGCGAGACAAAATAAAGTAGTTCTTCTAGATTATCTAATTTTATTTCATTGTCCGGAAAATTTCAATAGTTGTTAGATAAAGTCGTGCATACAATGCGACTTCAAATTTTGACTGTACTTTTATATTCTCACTCTTATCTGTCTTTCTTATTAAATGAAAAAGAAAAAGTTTCACGCATATAGAACTTACTTACAAAATTGATGCTACTCACAGATATTTGTTTAAAAACACCAAAACATATTAAATCTTGAAAATAAGTACTGGAAAGAATAATGTTTATGTTAGTTAAATATATTAATTCTGTGATCAAAAAAATATATCAGGTTTTTCATATGCCCAGCTGTAACGCTAGATATTGGTGGAAGAGAGATTTTTCCTCTCGCTACTCTCACACTCGGTGCTACAGTCAATTTGAGCTCTTGTGGCTATTCAACACACATGCTCTTACATTATTAGAACTTTAGAGGGCCCTTCTGGTTTATACATGATTTCCATGTACACAGATTTTGTTAGTCCAATTGTTACTCTTCAATCCTTTACGTATAAATTATTTTTCTTCAAATATATGCGACGAAAATTCTATTGATTCCGTAATTTACTTACAAGGTTCAATCGAGTAAAACGTATTAACATTCCTGGAGTAAGGGAAATAAGGTTATAATTTGCAGCAATAGCGGAGATTTTTTCTTAATAAATTATTGATTCAAAGTTTTCCATGGTAAAGTTCAACACTTTACGGGAGATACCATACTATAGGCGTGAACAATGGGAATGGAGGATCTTTATCAGCGATATAATGGAAGGTATTTTAGCTTGCAATTCATATCGATAAAACTGGTATTGTTGAAAGTTGCGTTTTGAGAAAACCTGTGACATAATTATGGGTTTATTCTCAGGGCGGATATTAGGATTAAAGAGACGTTAACTTTCAAGACACGTCAGTGCAGGTCACAATTCTTGCACTTCTGGTACACATTACCATAAAATGTTCTTGGGCATACACGGACTTGACTTTTATGTTTTCACCACTAGTTCGCTTAGATTGTCCGACCTCTATAATCCTCCAAAAGTCATAGAAAATGACGGATTAAGTTGACATTACATGCAACTGACCGATGGCAAAACATCACACTTATTTGGCTGATAAATGGGTGCTTGTCCCAACATAGGAATACTACTAGTGGTTATTTGCGGGTTATCTGCGGGTTTGCCACATTAAGAGAGGTAACAGCCCAGGGGATACAAATTGTTTATTCATTAGATTTCTTTGATGCGCACAGGAACTCTTGTACTAATTTTTACCTGCACTTAATTTTCTTTTGCATATTATTTCTTTGATATGTGACTTCCCAACAGCTTTTCCTTCTGCTGCTTATAGTTTGTTGTCGTCTTTTGTTTGTTTCGCTTTTACCATGCGGATTCTATTTTGGTGATATGTAAGGACAAACCGGTTACTTTAAAATTGATCTGCTTGAATAGGGCTAAGGCACGTACTAACACCTCGAAGATGGAGGGGCCATTTGGCGATTTGCTTTCAACGCTACTATAAAATTTCGCGACACTCGGGACTTGCTATTGATCTTTGGTAGGGACTGTCTTGTTTGAGTTCGCGTTGTCACGATAAGGTGGGGAGGTGTTAATTCAGTTGTATTGCTTGGAATAAAGTGTCTCGTGTTCGTTTTCATTGTTCTAACTTGTAAGGACTAAACACATCTTTTTCGTTTCGCTGCACACACAACATATATCCTATTGAGGTTTATTTTTTGGATTACCGGGGTTTAATGTTGTTCCCCGGGGAATTAGGCATTACATCTCCCTCAGTGGTCGTATGAGCTGGGTTGGCTTTATCGGGGTGGTAGTCGGCAAACCACATTCTTGTTTCTCCCGAATGATTAGTCGACTCCACTTTGGACTAGACATCTTCATTCTCAGTTCTTACTAGATTTGGTTGACGAATGTGTCAAGATATTCTAATAAACTACTATACTCGATGTTTGATCGAGGAACGAACAAAAAAAAAAAGGACACTATAATCAATATACACAAAAAACGGAAAAGTGCAGCTAAACCTAACAAATTGGAAAATCATCAAATAACATTTTATATTCACCTAATATTATCATTTTCTTAGGCTCAAATACACTTCATTCTTAAACAAACTTCTGTAAATCATAAAATCTTTTTTCCTCATTACTCTAGACTCCCATTTGTATTAAGTATGTGATTAGCTAGTTGCATCATAACATTTCTCGTTCTAAACAATAATGCTAATCAAAGTAGTAAAAGAGGGCTAGTTGCTATTCTTTCTAGGTGTCTCTTTTGACATAATAAATTTTTCTCCACACTCTTAACATTAACTCGATAAATAATCTCCTAATAAAACTGGATGTCGCTATGTTCATGGCATTTACCATTTCGTTACTCTTTGACATTGATCCTTTTTTAATACCAATTCTTAAGGGCTGGAGCTCTATTTTCCCCTTAATGTTTCGTATGTATTAAGTGATTTACATTTGTTACTCCCTATAGATAGCTAATTAGGGGGTCTCACTGTATCATCGATTGGACCTAAGCTGATATAATATAAAAGGCCAGAAGTATGAGTGGCCCTTCCGGTTATCAGGAGGCTAATATCTCTTCTATAGCAGTTTATTGAAGACAGAAAGTGATGTTGAATTAATTTCCAAGTGTTTTAGCGTAGTCGTCACGTATAGTCCCTTTGTTACAAATTCTAGTTATATTGTGACATCTATTGTCCTCTGAGACCTACAGCTATTTCCTCGTGCAAGTTGTTGGTGATGAAAGCACACATAGGTTTGTGCTCATTTCAGCTGCATATAAGAAAAAAAGAAAGAGGAGATGCCTGTTTCCAGCGGGCTCACTTAAATTCATGACGTTTAATGGCTTTCTTAAGGAAGTCAGTTTCTATTCAAGTGCTCATGAGTGCGTCTCTATTAATAATTCAGGCATTCTACCTTTTATTTTAACATTTCATTAAAAATTTTTCTAAGATGTGAATTGGGATTTTGAGGACTGATCTAAACTCTCCATACTAAATGTGTCTCGTCTGACCACTTCATTCTGAAACTCCTTCAATGTACGAACATTTGATCTGGACGTTCTCGGGGACATCAGACTAATTATCTAGGAAGCTTGTTAATTTGGTGGGCTCGGTTAACGAGTGGTGCAAATACACGGGAAGATAAATAATACTTTTTCCATTAATTAGTTCTTCAGAAGTTTATTAATGGGTTTAATCGAGCCCTCTTATAGCTGTTTCGAGAGGTTAAAGATCTAATTTGGGTCTGTGGATTGTGCGTGCTCACTTGCTAATAAATGCCCACAGCATCTCTGATGCTCGGGAGTGTGGTTTTCTCCTGATGTAATGGTGCGCAGTAATTTTTCACGTTTAAGCTTGAGAGCTCTCCACGCTCCTTCCTTTGGGTTTCCTCCTCTCTTTGTTTTACTATGCCTTGTTTTTCTTTTCAAAATCGCTCAACTATCGGCTGTTGTTTCTATCAAATTCGCCAAGTTTCGCAGATGCTTGATTGTTCCGACCGCTGGCGCCAGCAACCATAACTTCATTTTATCTCTTGCCACTGAATTCTCAATTGTGGTGGTTCCTGAGCAGTGTCCGCGCGCATTGATCGTGATGTCTAGTATCTCCTACTCTGATATTATTCTTATCTATATTTCAATTATAATTGTGAATATAAATCTTCAACTTTTCGCAACTAAGTGCGTAACATTGCTAACTCTACCAGCTTCATCGGTATGATCTTGCCAAAGCAATCACGATTTACAAAGCATTGTTATACATTTGTACTAATTTATTAATACATTCGCATTACAATAAATTCAAAATTTACTTTGACTAAACACGCCAAAATTAAGGTCCTGTAAATTGATCTCTTGTCGAAGAATTGATTTGTCGGTGAGTAGTCACTTATTTTTATTTAATTGTAATCGAACTTCATAAAACTTTACCAAATGTAATAGTCATAAATACCTCATGACTGTCATAGGATAAGTACTTTTGAAATGTAAATTTTCAGGGTTGGTGAGTCGTTCTCACATACGACAAAGATTTTATATTGAATAAAAGTAAATATATTAATATTTAAAATTCTTCAAGTAAAAAATATAATCTAAAGTAAATCTTTACACATTACTCTATCCTTTGGCTAAGTTGATACACTTTATTCTCTGAGTATAACACACAAATTTTTGAACTCAAATTTTTTCCTATATTTGCGACAAATATTTATCACATCAGTGTTCTTTGTGACTTCATTTCTGCACCTGTTGGTAAAAAATATTAATTAACATCTTTTTGGGTTAATTATATTAACACACACATTTGAGAAATAGCATTAATGTACTTGGAAACCAGATATCTCGCATCATAATAGAGTTATGTCCTAGGGTTTGGACCAAAATATTTCAGACGAACTGATGTGTTTAGAATTATCCTCTCTAGTTTAGTAGACTAGGTGTTAGTAATGGACATAAAGCTTTCAGTCTTATCTTATGAGCTGAGTAGATAAATCAAATTTTCTGATTTTTTTTCCCTCTTTCTTCAGGTAAATATATTTAAATAAAAGTATAGCTAAAAGAATGCATTATAACAACTAGAGGGACAGTAAACATTAGTCAAAGAATATTAAATATAATTCGCACACCAGGAAGTTCAACAAACAAGATAGAATATATAAATAAAGTTTCATTCAATGTGACTAAATCTAAAACTCATTTCTTAAATGAAGGAGGACATAAATTGAAGTTTCAAACCTCTATCATCAAACGTGATTTATAGAGTGAATCAACGCCGTATCCAGAGATACCGGAGGAATAGTGTGAGAGCTGCTCACAACTAATGAGAACACCTCTTTTGTAATCAAAACTTGTTTTACTATTTTTGTTGCCATTGATTTACTTTCCACTTCTCACATTATTAAGCATAATCTTCCTTGACGCTTAGACTAAGGTTTTGTTGATATGCTCACTCTTTATGCTCTTTGTGTTGGGATTAATGCGCTTCTTTAAGACGGTATATGAATGTAAAGCATCATTTTTAAAATCATTTTCTAATTTCATTTGTTGTCTTTATCTAGACATGATATGTAATTGCTTTCAGTTTTTAAACTAATCTTTTTTAATATGAAAGCACGCTCGGCTGGAGAAAAAAATGTATACCTTTGGGGTTACAATAGTTTAGGTTTTTAATTGTGTTAGTGGAAGTATTATATTTTATGTTCTGGGGGCTACCCGACAGGTCTCCTATCTTATTTGCTTTTCCAGTCAGGACATAATCTGACCCCCCCATTCACTTTTCTTGGCATATATATACATTAAAAAGCGAGAGATTTGTTTTTATTAACTAGGTTAAATTTTTTTTTTGTTTCTTTCCTAGCGCTTTATTCCAACAGTAGTCAGAGGAATAACAAGTGATATTGTGAATGACCACATGTAAGGATGCACTTCTGTTTTTAAAGGTTTATTTAGATAACAAAATATTATTTTTATTTAATCACGTCGGGATTTCTGCCTCAGGGCTATATATCGTGACTGAGCAAATGGTTGCTCAAGTTCCAACGAATATAGAGACCCACACATTCTATCTTGTTATATAAACTTTACAAAAAATAAGATTTTTTTTCTATTACAAAATTGTTCATTATTTTGCTTTTGCTATTTGGCTAGACTGTAATAATTTATTTATATGGTAACAGTTACTCTTGATCTTATTTAACTAATATTTTACCGTTGTTTATTCTGGATATTACAAAATATAATAATCTGTTATTGTCTCTATAATTAATTTCATATAACTACTTAAGTACCAAATCACTACTTCAGTCTTTATCATAAAATCTTTCTTTATTACTACAATTGTGGTGAGAGATTGTATTATTCATTTTGGCACCTTTCAGATGTTGGACGGCTAGACATAAGAAACGAAACTTAGTGCCGGCATGGGAGTTGAATATATATAAGAGCTTGGATTGAGTATATGGGATAGCATGGTTGGGTTTCTTGAAAGGCTAAGTGGAGGTAGACGTATGTAATATAGTAGGTGGGTTAAAAGTCATGTGTTTAAGCACCAGATATGGAGAGCAGAAAAAAAATCTCTTAAGAAGAAACTATAAGAACAGTTCATACTGGTTAATTATTTTTTGCTTTATCTTTAAATTCCTTTCTCTTCTAGTAATTCAAGTCAATCTCAACCTTTCTGGTTTAGAGTGTCTGCAGAACAACTGCGACTAGACGAACAAAATACAAACATTTGGAGTAAAGAAGGAGGAATGCAAACGGAATCATCATTTAGACCACCCTGGAAGACGAACTATAGAAATCTTGTTTTGGCAAATTAAGTATAATCAATCGCTCACTAAAAGTGCCTCGTGTGTTAGACTGTGGTGGTCCAAGGAATGTTAGTTGATAGATTTACTCATATGAAAAAAAACTATTATAATGATATTTTATTTGCTTCACCATTTGTATCGTTTATAATTAAACAAAACACTAACTAATGTTTGATTGATAATGTAATCATGAGTGCAAATGCTACTTTTTATCTTTTTTAGCTCGATTGTGGAGCAGTAGAGGTGTGACAGTTGATTCTATCATAACTTATAAAAGGCTGCTACATATCCAAAACATGAAGTCTTTAATTATTTAATATCTAATCATTTCAAAATTTTACATTCATTCAGCTTTTATTCAATTAAACAAAAAGATGTATTCAATAAATTGGTTATTCTTCTATAAATTCCTCTCAAAAGTGTTCCTGAACTGTCTTTGGATAGATGATATTCTTCCAGAGATACTCTCACATATGATCTCTATTTCCTCAAAAAATGATTTAAAGTTTTAGAATTTTACAGAATTATGATTGGAATTAGAGAAAGACACAATCCATATGTAAGTATTACTTATAAATAAAGCTATACAAACAAACAAAATAATTTAAAAGAAAAGTCTCGAATTTCAAACTGTATTATATATATTATATATATATATATATATTATAATATCTTAATATTATAATATATATATATATTATATATATATATATATATATATATATATATATTATTATATATATATATATATATATATTGGTTTATTTGTGAGGAATAAATTCCTCTTAACACTAATAGGTTCCCTAATGGCTCAATTATAAGAAAGGGGACTCAGTCTCCCTTTCATCCCTCCCCATTAAATTTGAACCCCCCTTCCTTCTTTTAACAGGCGTTCTCCCACATTCATCCATGTTACCAGGTTGTTAGTTTTTAAATAATTTCTATATATATATATAAAAAGAAATTCCTTGTTAGGTTTCTATGGAACTGTGTCCAGGGTACCTTCTAAATATTTTTACAATTTTGTTGGGGGAGAACAAGGGATACATAAGGGGATGGCAAAATGATCGGGCTTATTAGGTGTCTCGATGTTGTCAATTTTTTCTTTTCTTGTTCACCATATGCAAATTCTTCTGTAAATGATCTGTAAAAGAGGGAAAAAAAGTGTAGTATATGCAAGAGTGTGTGTTTCTACCACCGCACAACAATTAAAGTCCACCCTCCTCTCCAACAATTGGCAACAAAAATTATTCTTAAATGTAATTATTAATGACTTTTTGAGCGGCAGGATCGAAACAAAATCTTACTTTCTCACCCCAATATTTTTTAATTATCTAATTAACCTACGCCACTTGGTGTGGAGCAGAAGATTTTCAAGTAATAATTAACCGTAGTATCAACATTTAAATTTGGTAAATTAATAAAAACACCTTTTGTTGTAAGAGATAATCAGTAATTAATTATAAAAACATCATTTTTTAAATTTATTTGTAATTTGTAAATTATGTAAAGTTAGGTAGTTTATATAGTTGAGTGGTAATAGTAGTATTAGTAGGAGAAACAGAAATTAGTTTGGAAAGGGGTTTATACTCTAAAGGGGTATTCATTATATGCGGAAAATCCAAGACACGACCCTGAGAACGGGTGAAACATCTTATTGCTGGGTCTCTAACAATTAATTCAAGAGAACCTTCTGGAACATATCTACCATGTCCTCCAACTGATGATCTTAGGCTTCTCGTATGTAAGAATAATTCTCCTTCAATAGAATAGGATGGAGGTAGATCTATATTTGTAACTGAAGGTACATTAGTTACTTTGTAATTGTCCGCTAAAATTTTACATAGTGGATTATGAGCCTCAATACTCCCATTTGATAATTCACAACTATTTTCATGAATATTTGTTAAATTCAAAAACTCACCTTCAACAAAACTGGGAATTTCTGTTTCATTTTGTTCTGGAAGAATCACATACAAAGATGCATTATCCCATTCCATGTCAAAGGCTTTTGTTGTTGGAGTGTCTTGAAACATTTGTTTCAGGAATGTATATCCTGAGCCTTCTGGAGATGTCCATCCACGTTCTGGGTTCTCAAATCCAAGAAATGAGTCCATCTGATCATTTTGGCAAGTTGGAGGACCATCCTCCATTGTTACATTTGGATGAATCACTGAACTGATGGATCCATCAAAATTTTCAGAAAACGTTGTAAGGGGGATCAATTGTCCACCAAACCCCTTACCACATTTTTCAATATGAGTATTCAAAAATCGGTTTTGGTTTTTATCATAATGATTGTCTTTAAAAGTATTACAAATATTAATTTTGATGTAAATAGTTGTAGTTTTATTTATATTGATGTATTGGAAGAAATGTAAGTAAAGGTTATTGAAATGGGTATTAGAATATATATATTCTTCATTCATATGTCAATATATATTATAACTTTCATGATTTATTTTATATGTGCACAAAAGGTTACCATATATAGATTTTGAATATTGTTAGAGGGTGCACATAAGAGTCTATTTTTGTTATATATGCAGTATTATACTTTTCCTTTTATATATTTGCAGAATTATTAGAACTTTTTCTTTTTATGATATGATATATACAAGTTTATGTTGCTTTATTGCTTAATAATTTATGATCTTTGTTGAAGTTTACTGGAAGTTGACGATTAAATTCGTTTCTATTACAAAGTTCTATATAAATTGCAACACTTATTCAGATCTGCAGTAATGTAGGTTATTTAGTAAAAGACATGATCTTTGGTTCAATGCAAATATGACTACTATAATAAAAACAGTTTTGTATTCTTAAGTGCATTTTGTTTTCTTTTGTATAAATTAATGACAAAAGGAATTCTTATTTTAGGATTCACTATCCTTGTGGAAAACAGAACGCATCAGGAATATAAACCCTCCCAGCCAGGTCTTCTTACTTGTCAGAGTAGGTCTATGCATCTATTTTCTTATTTAAAATGTTATATTATATTATTCTAAATCTAAATAATTAATTAATGGAAATAAAGAAGATCAAACATATATTAAAACTCTAATTAAATTCTAAATAGTCATATCAAATTTTTAATCTGAATGAAGTTAAAAATCAAATCAATGTTATTGTAATTACTTAGTCTTTATTAACTTTAATAAGAAATCATTTTGTAGAGAAGCCTTGTTAAATCTTAAATGAAATTTGTAATAATAATTATCAAATGAAAGATTAGGAAGGAATCTTAAATGTACCGTAAAACGGGGCAATTTGGAACGGGTTTTAGCTTCAATTAAAAAAATTTCTATGTTGCAGTGATATAAAATGCTTAGTAAGTAATTAAAAATACGGATGAAACATTGTAGTATATTTACATGCAATTTACGTGTTCTTTCTGCTGTTTATATATTCAAAGGAGGGTCATAACTGTAGTGTAAGGTGACAAAACTTCAATGGGGGTTACTTGGGAACACCCATCTCTAAGTTTTGTCAGGGAGGCCATTTCAAAGTTAAATTCTTTGACAGGTAAGTAACTTAATTTGGTTTATATCATTTGTGTTTCCATCTCTTACAACACCTATGGTTGCAGCAAGGTGCACCTTTAGGTCCTCCCTCTGTCCACATCGTATAAAAGGTGCATTTGCCTCCTGGAGGGTTTTTATATACAACAAATGGAGGCAGAAGGGTGCCATCAGGCGACACACACAAAATTACAGTTACACACGACTTGGTGTAATTTGCAACACGATTTGCAACACAATCTGGGTATTTGATCCCCCTTAGGTACAGGTATTTCTTCAGTCCAGGGTTCTCAGCCAAGTTGGTTTCGTCGTAATTGAATAGGCCTATTTTTTTTGCTCCCAATCGTAAAGACATGCTTCCATTCTTTATACAGTAGCTTCAAGAGCCTGCACCAACTGCTGATTAATATAATCGGCATAAGTTCTCGTTTCTTTTTGTCTAATATATGACCATCTTGAAATTTTGATAAATATGGTACTTAATATTTTCTTTAGTTAAGTAATAATTTTTAACTAAATTTTAATTTTTTTTAACAGGTAAATTTAATGATCAGTTTCTTTAAATCTATTAAATAGTCTGAAAAAAAGCAAAATAATCTAGTAGAAAAAATGCATTTTAAAACAGTGGGGGCAACTTGGAACGCCCATTCCAAGTAGCCCCACTGTTAAAAAAAATTTCATAACTTAAAAATTGTACAAATTTTTTTTTATTACTTAGGTCAAAAAAATACCTTATATGACCCTTATCATATATGCCAAATTTGGGGGGGGTCAGATATTCCTGACTGGAAATATGGGGTAACATTTTTCAGGGGTTTGAAAATTAGTAGAAAATGAAAAAATACACATTTGCATGTAAAAACAGAATATTAAAGGTTTGTGTTTTACATTCATATACCGTCTTAAAGAGCATCATTTCACGAGCAAAATGAGCCTACAACCACCTTTCTACTCCAAATAGTTTGGGAATTATCAACAAAAATGTAAACATTGGTCAAAAGTGTTCCAAGTTTGACAGTGTTCTAAGTATCCCCGTTTTACGGTATATACTTATCATTAATGAGGTTTATTATTTTTTTTTGATTTAGGTTTATATACTTGGATTTATTTATGTATCTGTTTTTAATTCCTGGTTGGAATTATTTATATTCTTGGACATATTTTATGTCCCTAGTTTATATTTCTGGTACTATACTTTTTTTATATTTACGGTCGAATTTATCTACTCAGCTCATAAGATAAGACTGAAAGCTTTATTCCATACTAACACCTTATATAGGGATCAAATTTGTCTGAATATTTTGTAGGATATCTACTTAGTCATATCTTATATAAGCTATTCCAAAGTGTGTAAATAATTTATCGAAAGTCACAATATATGGTCTTTTCCAAAGAGTATGTTTATTCAATTGAATTCAAATGTTTAACTTATGCCAAAGAATGTTAAGTTAAATTACTGTAAATTTACTATATTATAAGTTTTCATATAATCTTTGTCTATACATAAATTACATTCAGATTTTACGATATTACTCGTTATATTTACTTTTCATACTTTCATAATTAAAATAAGTGCATAATTGCTGCGTGTCATTCACCTTAATTTTCTTTTGTCAATATTTAATTGGTCAATTTATTAATAATTATCAATATACATCTTTTAAATTGCTGAAGTCATCATTGAACCATCCTATCAAGTTGAAATTATTAAATTTATTAAAATATCGACTCATCATCAGGTGGATAATCTCAGTATTTGCAAGTTAAATAATATGGTTGTGGAGGGTACATTGCAGTCGGTCCCTGTGACTAATACCTGCCACTAGGAGAAAATGCCACATTCGGGTCATTTAGGAGGTGAAATTCAACATAATTAATCTGAAAGTAAATTCATTCTTAACTCTGATATTATAATTTATTCTTTTCATTAAGGCAGGACTTCGTCTTGAATTAGCATTTGAGAACGTCAGTCAAGTTCTCAGGGGGGGGGCGCGCACTTATTGAATTAGATTATTCCCTCCATCTATTTTAATATGTGCCTGTCTGAATTAAAACTATATGAGCACTTGAATTAACGACTCTCCCTAACATAACGTTTAATTTAAGTGGCGCCCGAACAGGGACTGCTTTCTTTGTGCCGAAACAACCATATACCAAGTCAAAACGCAGAATTTCAATACTAATTTATACTGAAATATTGAACTAATTTATATTTGTCATATTCAAAAATACCTTTGGAACAGCTTATATTTTTATATTTACTTAGGGCGTAACCCTGAGCCTATTAGTATCATAGGAATTTACTAGAACATTGGAAAATCAGCCTAATTTTATTTAAAATCATTCAAATACTAAATTTACAGCATATCTTTATTAGAATTATTTACAATTTAAATTGGAAAATATTTCAAAAAACTAAAATCACAGCCTATCTTTATTAGCATTATTGTTAGAAGCAGTGTTAGGATTACTTTAATTATCAATGGAGTCTGAAGATAAGAGTGATCAGGCTCGTATAGTTGAGTTTATAGGAATTGAAACTGATCAGAAAGATAGTGTCTATGCCGTCATCGGGAGTGGACATACCACACACAGAGGGAGATGTTATTCCGGTGAGTCAAGTGACCAATATCATAAATGGTTTTTCCACTCAATTGTCTCAGTTGCAAACTCGAGCACAGAATTTGCAGCAATTTACACCAATCCCCAACATCGCATATAGTGCGGGGGTGGTGTGTCCCTCTAGTGTTAGTACTGCTAGCCCTATTCAAGCAGAATCAGATGTTAAAGTAACCGTTGTCAAAAATATCCCAGTGTGTACACAACAAACAACAAACACACAAGGTCACATTCAGATTATGCGAGATGCGGATGTACAAGTTCCTGCCACATCTAATGATAAACAAGTATCTGGGGCTGTTACCTCTCTTAATGTGGCAAACCCGCAGATAACCACTAGTAGTATTCCTATGTTGGGACAAGCACCCATTTATCAGCAAAGTAATGTATGTTTGCCATCGGCAGTGCATGTAATGTCAACTAATCCGGTCTTTTCTACTGGAGGATTCGGACAATCTAGCCGAGCAAATAGTAATGTAGGGCCAAATGGACCCACACTTCGAGCTTTAATTTTCCCCCCCCGAATTGGCAATTTTCTCAAGCTGATTTATTATTTATGTATACCTTCAACCAAGCCCGTATTGTTCACGCTTGTGGTAATTCTTACCAGGACTTCCTTGGTAAAGATCCGCTAATGAATCCTTATTCAATGAGGAGACATGCTATTTACAGCTTTAATAAATTCGAGGACTTAGCTTTTGAAAAATACAATTGGACTAACAAAATCTGTGTACATGGAAATCATGTATTAAACCAGTTTTATTGGACAGGGAAGCACAACACTGAGAATTGTCAGAGAACTCCCCATTCAGCTTTCCTGAAGAAAATCTCACTTTAATTGTATTCACCTTTAATCCCCGATGGGCTCCATGCCAATCAACTATTTCTTGTGCAATTTATGGAAAAATTCAAAGGATTTTTCATTCTGAAACGAAATACCTTAACCCGTACATTGCCACAGGCTACTTCAAATCCTAAGCGTCAACGTACTAGTGTGGAAAGAGATAGGATTATCGCTGAGAGGACATCTGGAGTGTATGAACCACAGCCCTCTACTTCTTCAGAACTCACTCCTATGGAACTACAAATGGGGGAAGCCCCTTCTCCTATCTCTGCTTCCAGTTCACGACCTAATTCGGGTTTATCTTTTTTGCCACTGATGTCAGAGGACTCCTTCCCTCACACATCTCAATATTCTTTTGAGGCTGATTCGGGCAGAGTTTCCGAAGAATCACCTCGAGAGCAACAATCCCCTTTTATACCAGTCCAAGAGTACATTCCAAGGCGCGTCCAAGTACACCAGTTACATGGAGTGTTCCAACAGCGTTCACAGGGTCAAAATTCTCAAATACCCGTTGTTGGACTGCAGTAACTTCAAATGTACATGTTTCCCAGACGCCATCAAACGAAACCCACTGTGAGAAGATCCGATCATACATTCAACTAGCACTGTTAAATGTATCCTATATGGAATTATCCGAACCACAATGACGAAAATTTTTCGAGGACTTCCATATGCTGTTGAATGAGGAAGAGAGAGTAGTCAACTTGGTATGTTCACACCAGAGCTCGTCTTAAATTATTGACACAATTAAAAAGAAAAATAGAAAATAAAATGTCCAAATGTCCTTATGAATTTATTGACACAATTTAAAAGAAAAATAGAAAATAAAATGTCAAAATGTCATTATGAATTTATTTAAATCTAATATTTAAATGCATAAAAGCAAACATACTATTATGTACCATTATGATTTATCTTTAAATGTAAACTTGCCATTTTTAAAGGGCCATGCTATAATATAATCTAGAAATGTTTTATAATAATACTAGATAAAAAAAAGAAAAAACCTTTACTGTATTTATCTGAATATTGTAAATCGATTGTGACTTTTACTGCAATAGGAATATAATTAGAAAAACTATCATTGTGGCCTTAATTGTGAGAAAAATTTAAAAATAGCGCTGAATAAATCCTTTACCATTTAGGAATAAAATAGAAAAATAATATTAAAAAAACAAAAAACACTTAACCATTTTTTGATTTATTGTAATATTAACACATCTTCCATAGGAAATACATCTCATTGTCTTCCTTATTGAATATGTATGTCAAACGTCTTCTCTACCACCTTCCTAATCCTACTGCGATTTGAACTTTAAAGCGACCTTGCTAACTATTTATTATATTAATGAATAATTTACAGAAAATAATTTCATAGATTTTTAATTTATAGGATATAGGCTTATATCTAGCATAAAAAATTTTACAAAAGAATGTGTCCAGTATGATTTATGTTATGTAGGTTCTTTATCATCGCTCCGACTAGATCTCTGCCTCGGTGAGAATCATTATGATGGATTAGTAGTGGGGGCATAGATTTAGTGTGGGGGATGTAAGGGGGATCAATTGTCCACCAAACCCCTGACCCCTTTTTTAATATAAAGAAGTATTCAAAAATCTGTTGGGTTTTCATCATTTCATCATAAAGTATTACAAATATTAGTTTTGATGTAAATAGTTGTAGTCTTATTTATATTGATGTATTGGAAGAAATGTAAGTAAAGGTTATTGAAATGGGTATTAGAATATATTATATTTTCATTCATTATGTCAATTTAATTCTACTTTCATGATTTATTTATATGTGCACAAAGGTCACATATATAATTTTGATATATGTATGAGTGTGCACATAAGAGTCTATTTTTGTTATATATGCAGTATTATACTTTTTCTTTTATATATTTGCAGAATTATTAGAACTTTTTCTTTTTATGATATGATATATACAAGTTTATGTTGCTTTATTGCTTAATAATTTATGATCTTTGTTGAAGTTTACTGGAAGTTGACGATTAAATTCGTTCTATTCAAGTTCTATTTAAATTGCACACTTATTAGATCTGCAGGTATGTAGTTATTTTTGTAAAAGACATGATTTTGGGTCAAAAAATCAATTGCGACTAATATAATAATAAACAGTTTTGTAATCAAATATTTTATTGCTCCATTTCGTTTTAACAAACACTAATGTAATTTGTTTTGGATAAATTATACACACTCTATCTTTATCGTTGACAATAAAAAAAAAGTATTTGTTTGATGACATATGTTTGAGAAGTGTCTGGTATATTTTGTGTAATTTCTTCCCAAATATCATGAGTCAGTATTTTACATTTTTAATCAGCAATTTTTTAAAAGGAATTTACGCTGAACTACAAAAGATTTTTGCAAGCGGATTTCACTGAAATACTCTGGCCACATAGGCATATGTTGTTATGAAATAAACTCACAAATAGTAAGCATAATAGAGAAAAAAAATTTTAATTTTGATTTTTTGCTCACTTCCTCAACATTTTATTTTTCATAAAATTTTAAAAGTTATTTTGAAATATGCCAAATGTTTATATATTTGCATGAATCATACATCAAAATGCTAGTACAATGCATTCAAATTGAAACAAAAGAAAAAATATAAATAGTGTGGATTTTTTGTTTATACCCCGATGAGAGCAGCTCAATGTAAAAAAAAGGTTTTTAGAAAAAAAAGAAGTTTAACTGTGAGCAGTGGCCAAAACCGTTGGGTATACAACAAATTATATAAATGAAAAAAATGTGTTTCTCACCAATTTACAAGTTGTAAAAATTTAATTCTAGTCAGATGAATAGTGAAAAAGTTATATGCCATCAATTTATTTGAATTTCTTTTTTTTTCTTTTTTTTTTGCGAACTAAAAAAAAGAAAATCGTAATAACTTTTTTATGTATATTACAGGATTTAATTAGAAACTTTCAGAGCATATATAATTAGAAAGGATACACAGTGTTAAGATAAAATTTTGTATACCAAATACTTTTGCCGCTGTTCATGGGAAAACAAATTTTAAAAGTTTTGTCCGCGAGTTAGTAGCAAAACCATGGGCGGTACAGAAAATTTTATCTAAATTGAGATTTTTACAGAAATCAATTTAGAAGTCTGATTCTGTATAGTTATCAGGAGAATAATAAATATGTTGCGTGACACCAATCGATTAAATAAAAATTAGGCAACTCAAAAAATAAAAAATCAGTAAATACTTAATTATTTATTTATACGATCAGTTTGAAAATTTCGCAGAGCGTATATAATTGGGAAAGGTAAGACATTTTTTTGTTTTAGAAAAATTTTTGTATACCAACAGATTTGTCGCTGCTCAACTGGGAAACATTTCAAAGTTTTCTCGTGATCAGCGGCAAAATTTGGGCATACAAAATATTAATCTAAATCAAAAGAATATTTATATCTTGTAGAGGTACGACAAGCTGTGAAAGTTTCATTGCAATCGAGTAAATATTAAAACCAACGCTAAAAGTGACAGGTTCGTTTTTTTTTTTTTTTTTTTTTTTGCTAAGAAAAAAATTCATGATAAATTTTTTTTGTTCTGTTTCAATCAATACGAAACTTTTAGATCATGTATACTTACTAGGCAAGTTTTACATTTTTTGTTTAGGAAAATGTTTTTGTAAAAACTCAAGGGGGTTTGGCCGCCTGCATTATGCGGGAAACTTTTTGAAAATTAGAAATTTCCTTATATTTTATATTAACATATATTAAGCATTCATAAACAATTTAATTTTAACATATAAAATTGTTGGGTATCTCCTCAAACTATTACTTGGCCCGACGAAAGTTCATGATGTATGCCCACTATGAAATAATAAAAAGGATGCGAGATTTGTTGTTTTCATTTATGACTTACCAAAATTGAATACCCCCCCCGTAATTCCCTTGTATATTGTGAATAAAATATTTCTTGCCTGTTAAAAATAACCAGACCAGACGAAAGAGCATAAAATTCTACACTAGAAAGTGTTAAAACCTTAAAATCATAGAATTGATGATTTCTACCCTCAAAAGTTAGGAAATCCATAAGGGAAATGCCCTCTGGGTGTGGCCTTCGAACTTGGCGAAAAGGAAATTCTTATTTTAGTTAGTCGCGTAATTTTTTCATGGGAGTAAGGAGTGATAGATTTTTTCTACAGAGAAAAGACGTTAGTCTTTCTGGGTACTGAATTTTGTTCGTGCGATCGCGTCGCTTAGTGAGAATTTGCACTTATTCATATTTGTTTTTATTCCGCAATTTAAACACAAATCACTAAAGAGGAATAATCGCAATCATCAAGAACCAATAACTTAGTAAATGGGCTATATATTAATAATAATATATGAATAATAATAATGAATATAATAATTTAATACACTAATGAATAATAAATAAAATAATAAATAATAATAATAATAATAAATAATAATTATAATATAATAATAATAATAGATAATAATAAATTATATAATATTACTATTTATTATTATTATATAGTATTATATATATATATATATAAAATATCATAATTGTGTGAATATGTTTTGTTCTATGATATTATATAAAATTGTATTTATTATTTTTAGTATATAATATAGATATATATATATATTAAGGATATATATATATATTACAATATTATAAGATAATTTAGAATAATATATAAGTAAGGTGAGTATATCTAAATAAATAGATGAACAAAGATAGTAGATTTATTAATTAATACATTAATTTTATGGGTAGAAACGATTAATAGTGGCAAAGTGAGTAGGATAGTAATGCTTATCAGTATATATAGTATATGCGTATATATAGGCGTGAAGTTATTTATAAGATAGAAGCGCACGCCAAATATGAATTAGATAGAGCGCAAATTTTGCGCTTTTTGCGCTCAATTTAAAGGGAAGTTGGAAGCTGGTAGAAGCATGCTAGTGCAAATGATGGAGTCAACCAAGCGAAAGCTATATTTTAGATGGACCGGAGATTTTGCGCAATTTACAAGCAAACAATAGAAGACAACATCTATTTACCGTGAAAAGCGCATGAATTGCGCTATTTGCGCGTTTTGCTTTAGACTTATGTCATTGCGCGTTATGCCCACCTATGCTGATAATTATATAATATATGATAGTAATATATATATATATATATTAAATAATATTATATATATATATAAGAATATTATTAAGAATAATATATATTTCAATATATATTTATATACTATATTATAATATATTATAATATATATAATTATATATATATATATAAATTATATAATATATAAGGAGTATATTCCGGACTTTATGCGTGGTATTTCTTAACTACAATTATCATAATTTTTTCTGAAATTTGCAATTTTTGGAAAGGCTCGTGCCTGGAACCTCCTGGGGAAAACATGGACCACAAAGGACATGGAGGAGGAGAGGACGTGTAGATATTAGTTTACGTGTTTTAATTAGCAAAAATTAATAAAATGTTGTTTACTTCCTTATAATAAAAGCATGCTTTATTATTCGCACTAAGTATCTTTACGTATTGGGCAAGAATAATTTAATGCAGAACAGTGACATCGGCCGGTTGTAATTGATAAAATGATCGCAAGAGTCGTGAATAGGACCGATAGGCGCTGGGCGCATATAAGAAGAAAAATTGTGACAAAAAATATGGGTACGCATAACGCGCTAGTTCGCACTAGGGTCACGAGCTGCTTGGAGGTTGAATAGGCTGCAGGGCGACACGTCAAAATAAATTAATAGGCTCGGCCCAATATTTCTTTTACAAAAGACATTATTAACTTTATTAATTTTTTCTTTTGAAGGAAACTGACTTGCGGGCACAAATTGTTTTTGAGTAAGAGGGTAGCGGCAAACAAGTTTTTTAGGGATTAAGTTCCAAAGTTTTATTCCAGTAGTTCTCTCTATTCTCTAAGAAACATTTTTATCTTCTACATAGCGTTATAATTTTTTTAAAGCTGGATTCATTTATGATATTATAATTATATTACAAATTTGAGTAATAATGGCGGTAAGATGTGAGAAATAGAAATTATTGTGTATAAATTAGTATATGCATAAGGAAATTTTCTTATTCCTCGTATTCTCGACTCATGATTTTCTCTTTGACTCATACGTGCTTGCATACCTCTCTCCTCTTCGTTTCTCTCTCTTCTCTCTGCTCTCTTCTCTCATTTTCTCTCTCATTCAATATCTTTTAATTCTCTACTCTCTATCTCTTCTCTCTCTCTTATATCTCATACTCTCTCTCTCTCTCTTTTCTCTCTCTCTCTTAACTTTAAAATTTAATCACTTTTATATATAATATATAGATATAAATAATATAACTACCTCAGTAATATATTACTATTTACTTCTTATTTCGCTATATACAATATAATCAAAATATTTACTCGCAAAAAAATTTAGCTTTTCAATTTTATATTTTGTTTAGTACTACTCACATGATAAATTATACGTTTAAGTTATTATATTTTTTTTATATATACCGATATATATTATTATTATTATATAGGTGATATTTTCTTTAAATAATTAGCAGTTATATACCTATAAATATATATATATTATATATATACTATACTAATATATATTGTAATATTATATGCCTATTCTACTTATTCTTTCGTGTATTAGCTACTATATATTTCCAAAGTAAAATCGAAACATTTGAATATCTATATTATTTTCTAAACTTCCAAATGTTTTTAATTCATTAATAAAATAAGATGATAAAAAATAAGAATAAAATAGTATTGATTAATTGAGCTTGAAAGAGTTTTTATCTTCTAAATTTTTAATATATATATACGATATAAATATATATATAACTAATATTTATATATATCAATTTATTATTTTTATTATAGTAAATATAATATGTATGGTAGTGTGATATAGTCGGAGTGAACAAACGGTATTATATATAATTAATTTAATTATTTTTTTAAAAATATCTAATTTTTTTTTATGTTATAAATATTTTTTTTATGAAGATAATTATTTTTAAATATTATATTTTTAATAACTATTTATTTTTTAAAATGTTTACTTTTTTTTAACGTATATTTTTTATATTTCATATTATATGTATGCGGTACCGTATTAATAAATAGTGAGTGGATATTTAGTACTATCATATATATATAATACTATTTTATATATATATAATAATATTAATTAATCAGATAATTAAATATAACCTCACTATAGTAGAGTTAATATAAATACTGTAATATTTTAGATTAGTAATAGGATTTTATACGCTCTCTGGAACTTAGAATTTCGTTCTCTGGCAAGTAGTTTCTTGCTCTGGAGCTTTTTCTGAAGATAGTGAGAATTATTTATTGTTATTATATGATTAATTTTACACCCTACCTTTGTCATTATACTATATTTTTACTTACTATATTAAAATATGAGTATTTCATAAGGTTATTATTTATGATAACATAAGTGGAAAGATGGTGGTACTGTGGAGTTATAAGTTAATCATTATATAATAAATATATATATAAAGTAAAAATAATAAGTAATAATAGTATAATTCATAGGTCTTGTATAATGAGAAGTTGGGTGAGTTATATGTGTGTGCCTTCACATAATTATGGGGTGTAGAATTCACCTCATAAGAAAGAATTGTGAGGAAGACTGGCATCATATATCGGGATTACTTATTTTATTTTATACAAATCATTAAGTATTCAAAATATTTGGTGCGAAATTTCAATGATAATATAGGATTAGGCTGCCAAGTGAAAAAGAAATACATAAAATGGGGGAATATAAGATACCACCACCAACCCCAAATGACTATAAAAGATAAATTAAACACTGTGTAGTTTTGGTGTTTGTGGAAGTGTGGATTGATGTGTTAATGAATTATTAATTAAATATCTTGGAAAAGATGCATATCAATGTTGATGTGATGAAGCTTGGCAATTTGCCTTTGGGAAAAGAGATGACATAAAAAAAGTAATACACTATGGGTCTGTTCATTCAAGTAACAAAAAAGTCTTATACTTGGAATGAAAAAAACCATTTGCTATTGTAAGGTGTGACATGCCAATTATGTAAGCTAGTGAGTAAGATTGGAATGTATTATTTAACGGGATTGGTTATTATCAGAGGTTCGTTTATGCTTTAGGCATTATAGGGGATGGTCGAAAGTTTAGACTAATCAATTAAAATAGCTTTCCAACCCATCCTTGTACCTTCGCTACTAATATAATAAATATAAGTATTTATTTATACACTGCCGATTAGTATTACGGCTCAGAAACCCTATATAGATATTATGTCACGTATATTACACAAATTGTAGCAGTATAGTATTATATACTATAATATATAAAATATTATTTATAATATTAATATATTATATACTATATTATTATATAATATTGTATATATTATATTGATCTATATTAATATATAGTATAGGTATATATATGATAATTATTATATTATAGAGATATAGATATATAATATATGATATAATATATGATTATATATAAGGAAATGTTCCTAAGTGGATTACAAAGAGAAAATGGGAAATTTTAGATTTATTTGATATTTGATTGATTTTTTTTTGCTAGAAGTTATCTCAATTAATCTCCAATTAAATAAAAAGAATAATATTTATGATGATAGTGATACAGTTAGTCTATAGTATATAAAAAATTTAACATAATTATATGATTAATAATAATATATTTATTAATATATCTAAGTTTCATAATATATATTATATATATATATTTATATATATATATATTTGATATATAATAAAGTTTATAAAATATCATATATATAATATATATATATCATATAGGTAGGGCGTATTATCGAGATTAAATTATATAATCGTTCGTTTAAATTATATCGGGCGTGATAACGGTTTTCGGAGTTATCTGTATCCGATATAAAAATCTAATTTTACCGATAATCAAGGAATATCGCGATTAAATCTTAAATATTATAACCAAATTTACAAACTACGATAAACAGTATAGGGTGATAATATAATCTCGCGATAACGGTTTTTGCTATCCTGATTATAAATCTAGTTTATCAATAATGGGTATCGTGATACTTTTTATTACGTTATTTGTTTTTATATGTATATAGCTTATATAGATAATGTTATAATCTATAGGTATAATATATTACTTATTATATATATATAATATTATATTATATAATATACTTATATATTAGTATTATATGATAGTTATACGTATTAACACACACATACAGTATAACGTATATATATATATATAAGTATATAGTATTATATATAGAATTATTATAGTATAATATATATAGATATAGTATATATAAATATTTATAATAATAGTTATATATATATATATTAATATATTACAGTATATGTAGTATATATATATTAGAAATGTATAACTTAAATAGATTTATTAATAAGAGTGTATGTTATTATATTTAGTTTAATTTTGATTCGTCTTATTTAATAATGCCCTATAAAATGTTAAATAAAAATAATAAATATATATATTATATATATATATATATAGGATAGATAAATATATATTTAACTAGAAATAACTAATATATATTGATTATATTATTAATATATTATGATATAAATATAATATATATTATATAGTATAATTTATATTATATATATAATAATATTTATATTATATTAAGTATATATATAATATTATTATATTATATATAATTATATATATATATGATTGTATATATATATATATATATATAATATATATAATATTATTAATATATTTTTTAATAATAATTATTATTAATATTATTTATTATGTAGATGATTTTTATATATATTATATATATATATATATATATAATATATTATTATAATATATATAAAGTGTATTTTATATATAATAATATTATATTATTATAATTAATTATATTATATCATATATATTATATATTTATAATTATTATTAATTATATTATATTTATATAATATTATGATATGATATGTGTATATATTATAATTATATATCTATATATAGTAATTATTAATATTATATTTATTAATAATATATATAATATTTATATATATATATATAATATATAATTAGTATATATAATATAATATAGTATAATTATTATATATAATTTTAATATATAATATAATATAGATTATTAATACATTATTATTATGAATATAATAAATAGTATATATTTTTATATTAATATATATACTATATTATTTTATATATATTTTATATAGTATTTATATTAATATTATATTAAGATGTAATATTTATATTAGAGTATATATATATATATATATATATTATATTATTAATATTATGATATAATAATATATTATTAATTATATATATATTAATATTATTATAGTATATTATTATAATATAATTATATATTATATTAATTATAGTATTAATTAATATATAATTATTAAGTATATATATATATAATAATATATATAACTTATTATATATAGTCCTGATGTATGAAAAATTTTTTATATATTTCTGTATATATTGTATTAATCATAATATTAAACATAATCGGGTCAACCTGAACAGACTGATTACCAGGGCCAGTGGCTTAAAAGGACCTAAATAAAATGAGAAACAACATTTTGAATTAAAACTTTTTATATTTAATTTGTAATGTTTTCCTAAAACAATAAGAGATTGATTTTATATTTTAGTGTTCCAAGCATATTAAGTATAATTGGTCAGTGTAGTGAGTGTGTAGTTGGACATTTACGGCATTTTATTATATCTAAGTTAAATTATATATTTTTTATGTAATATTTGATACAAAATGGTTTTCGAACTGATTTTTTTAGTTCTGATTTTTGAATTTTAAATTACAATTGACCTTAATCTTATCAAGTATCATTGCCGACATAATGGCCTAGTAAGGATCAGAATTACTATTTGCACCTTCCTGAATTCAGGTTTCCTTATAAGACATTTAGTTTTTTATATACAGAAACCATAACAAATGAATGTATGACTGAGTGAATGGTACTTCTGGTTCTCAAGCCCTTAGATGTTACTTTTTTTTTCACACTCACATTAAAAAGGTGATATTCAGAGTCACTTTATGGTTGAATAAGAAGAGCGTATGGTTGTTAGAAAAAAATGGCCAAAGACTCAAGAAGAGATCAATGTTACTGATGAGAGTTTAGTGATGCGCACAGTGGTAATGGTATGATTTGCGTGTATTATATTATATATATATAAAACGATATCGAACTCAGAGAAGCTCAAGCTAAAGTACTCATACGTGCTAAGCAGTCAAGGATTTGAGTTGCCTTTTCGAAAATAAGATAATGTAGCTGTAGGGAAGATTACTATTGTAGATAGGTGATATACTATTCACTGATAGATAACTTAACTCTATTAAGTGTAGCAACGTTTTCATATCAAGATATACATCATAAGAGTAAAGCTTGCTTCATTGAATTAAGTAAGTGGCTATGCAGTAGACTCGTCATATAAAATCATAACATGATCAGTTACCATTTTAATATTGGACAGACTAGAATTAGCGAGGTTTAGCAGAGATGGAGAAGGGGAGTGGCTAAGCACATAGTTAGATCTTCTACATGTAGTGTATCAATTACTGCAGAGGTTGCACTTGAAGCCGAAAACCACTTAGTCACTGCTTGCTTTCCGAACCGAGATGGGCACTTAGGCGATATTTGTTGTCGTGCGCACATTTTTTAGGCAATAGGCAGATTTGATTACCTCTCATAGCTTCAATGGGAAAGTTATTTGTCTTCTGTGTCAGATTGTAAGGTACTGTTTTAATCCAATTATTGCTCCAGTGTTGTGGATGAACGGGTAATCATCCATACAATTGGCTACAGAAAAGTCCTGCAAGAGGACGCCATTAGTTATTCTATATGTATTGGTTCATTTGAGTATTTTTGCTTTTATACTTATTATCTTTTTGATTAGCTTCCTTGTGCTTCATTTTAACTTCATATTCCATAGCTCCATATTTCTTGGTTTAGTGTTTTCGGTTATTACTCTTTCTGGTGTATCTCTTGGCTTAACTTTTAAGAGAATACTTATATAAAAGCTAGTCTCTTTAGACCATGAATCTAGTTAGGACAATCGATTAATAATGTAGACAAGTAATTTTCAACGTGATTTTTTATGTATCTTTTTAAATAATGACACTGGTTATTCGAAGGGTCAAAAGCAACAACACAGTTTTTACAAAATAAAGATATAATAGCAAAGGTGTCTAATGCAAAATAGATATAAGAATTTGAAGTATATCGCAGATTTTTACAAAGCGTGCTATATAAAGAAGTAGCAAGTACATATTTTCTGGTTAGCGCTGTCGGATAAAAAAACTGAAAATGAAGTATTATTTTCTTATGTGTCACGAATCCTATAAAATTTAGAGTGAAACAGATAGGCACTGTTAAATACAATATTAGTAAACTTTATTATTTACTTTTCTTAATAATACTCTCAAAATCGTGTTTTCATTCTATAATAAACATTTTATTATTAAATTAAAATGGTGAAAACTTACCACATAAAACCTTGATTTATCGACACATTTTTGTAGTTTCGTTTTGTAATCGCCTTACCTATCGGACACTTGTAAATTACTTGTGATCTTTCCGCAACAAGTATATTTCAGGGAAATCGTGTTTGATGTCAGAAATGGATGAGTTGTTTCTCGTATATGGTGCTCTCTCTTGATTGTTTTTATTACTTTCTTTATTTATCTGCTCGTAGATCATACTCATGGATTCCCACTACTTGTCCTTTAATTCAGTTTTAGTGTTTGGTTTTGGTCTTCTTTGGCCCACCTAATGTTATATATATTATTATATATAATATATATATTAACCAATATAGAACCTTAGAAAGTTAAGCTAAAAATATTTGCTACTTCGATCTATGTATATATACGATAAATATGTCAATAAATTTTATTCATTGACTTCTTTGCTCTTTACATGCACTCCATCCTAGTAATCAACGAGTCCAAGCATTGATACAAGCAAGTATCATAGCATAATATATTTAGAATTTTTGATTCCTAGATATTTAGTCGATGAGCATTCTATCTGGCAGATCAACTCTCAGTACCCTAATATGTATAATTAATTAATAGCTTAATTCAATAGTATATTCATAAATTGAGGTCTATACTATATTACATTTATTTGTGAAGTATCTACTATTTGAATAATCCTAACTAGCGACATTAATCAGTTAGTATATATATATATGAGTGAGTTAATACATAAAGAGCAGTAAAGGAATTGAGAGGATTTATTGGTCGGATTATCTTCTATCGCGTGTGTGTTCTTTGTATCCAATCCCAATGAATTCTTATTAATTATTGTATTTAGCTGTCACTCTAATAATTAGGACAATAGTGACAAGTGCAGTTTGGCTCATCTTAATAGTAAGTGTTCTCATCTTGAAATGATGATTACACCTTTGACCTCATACAGGGAAAATTGATATATTATATGGATGGCATCTACGTTATATATTAGCTTATTCGCTATAAGCTTTTACTCCTGGCATATAGTCAACTATATTGATAGACGGGTGAGTGTGGCTTTTAGCTGTGGATAGTTTGAGGGTGGGTGGATGGGATTCCGAAATACATTTTAGTGAAATTATTGACATTAGGTGAAATAAAAGTTCTAATTATATATATAATAATTAATAATATTTAATTAATATATTTATTATTAATATAAATATATATATTAATATATATTATATATTTATATATATTTTTAAATATATATTATAATAGTTAATTAATATTTTATATACTATTATATATATATTATAATATTATATATATATAATATACTATTTTATAATATAATAATATAAATTTATACTTTATGCGGTTATTATATAACAAAAGAGAGAGTGGCACAATCTGTACATAGCTCCACTAGTACGCGATCTACAGATCTTTGTAATAAGGGATAAAGGAGTCAAGGTGCAGAACAGAGCGTAGGTTTGATGTAAAAAAGGGATGTTTGCTTTACGGCGCTGTACAGATTTAGTTGAAGCATAGGTTATGTTATAAACCTCATACTATATCGTATATAGTGAGTGAGAAGCAGAAGAAGATGCTATATATAGGCTCAGCAGAGGAAGTATGTGCATGTAGAATAGAAAGTTTAAATATGTTAGAGAGGCCTTTTATATTATATTATAGATTTCCTTATATATAATACGAAGTTATAGTGTGTCGAACAGATGATGGAGTGTCTCTTTGAGAAAGTGCATATAAGTCATGATAAGTGAATTAGTAAATCTTATGATATATAATAGGTGGTAATGAGGATGCTCTCTAGGCTCTGCTCTCTGTGCCAAGGTGTGATGTATGGTGAAACTTAATTTGGTGACGGGTCCAGGCGTGGGAGGAAAATACAAGAGATCGTTGTAGAAAAAGTCGGGTTTGCTGCGGCATAATTTATAGAGTACGGAGATGGTTTTGATAAGAGATACTAAGAAACATGTCGATTTTTTTGTTTCTTAACACTACAACGTTTATCTCACAAGAAATTCACGTTTTTTTCTGTATTAGGTCTGAGCAGGCTCACTCGACGCAATTAGAATGGACATAGGGGTGTCACAGTGAAGACCGAAAATAAATATCGGTAGTTCGGTGAGAGGGAATAGATTAACATTAATATTAGCAGAGGATTGACCTTCAACAGCATGGAGCTGCTTCGAAATAAGAAATGTAAGGGTCGATATGAGGCGAGAGACAAGAGACCGGTTCGTACGATACTCTGTTACTTTTTTCAGAGAACGCACTCGCGTCTGCGATGAAGTTTAATGTTATACACTCGAAGTATCTACAGTATTTGATATTTAAAGTCAATGGCGTAATGTTTGGAATTTAAGATATAAATGGCTTAAGTTCTCAGTAGTTATAAATCACGGCATAACTTGTAGTTGGCGAGATGTTAAACAATGATTGTTGATGCCCTAATCACAGGAAGATTTTAATGAAATCGCGAGTAGCGGGATGTTTCATTGTTTTAGCCCAAATGATAGATTGCCCGATAAACTTTATTTTAATCGGATTGGTGACTCTCGAAGTTAGTGAACGTAGTTGGGGGTGATCGGTCTGATTCAGGAGACTTGGGCAAGAACAATTCACTAGTAAGACGATAAGCACTTTTGGGCAAGTTGTACGAACCATATGAAGATGTTCAAGTTGTACAGAGAGAGGAAATACAACTCTCGTGCGACAATTGTAATGTGTGAGTGACTGATATTTGATGATATGTCGATCTGAGTATGTTGAGCGGATATATGATCGATAGTGATATGGTTATCGGTTATAATGGTACCGGTTTGAGAGTTGTGATTCTGACATCTGAGCTGATCTCAGTGATGAGTTATGCTAAATGCATATTCATCTTTAATAATGCCACAGGAATAAGTGAACCATATAAGGAGTAATGCTGTATTACAAATGGGATTCAACCTGTGCGAATTAGCTGTGTAAGGATTAAGTGATAACGATTGATAGATAGATGGAAATAAATTGAAAGTGATTAGACCACACGTACCAATCAGGTTGTGTTGATATAGGAACCCTATTACTAGACTCAGCTGAAAAAATTCAAAGCATCTCGAGGGCTGAAGTGGTGTGAAGGTCATGACGACATGGACATTAGCGAAGAGAACACAAGGATCTCTCTATGATCATAATGTGATAATTATTTTTCATATTATGTCAACCGAAGATGCTCTGTCTTTTCTTCGCGGCGAATAGAGAGAATGTATAACGGGTCTTTTTTCTTACCGGGCGAGTTCGCATGAAACACTGTTAATTTAGTATGTCTATAGTAAGAATGGAAGGTACAAACCGACGGGAAGAGAGAGGCAGGACGGCAAGCAGAAGAGATACCTGGGTCATGCGCCATAGATTGCAATGTAGAGTTTTTTAAAAAGACAGATAGCGATTGGTCAGATCTTGGCCATTTGGGGGTGGAAAAAAAATGGCTAGTAGGCGGCCAGGATGTTGTATCCTTCGTCCATATGTATAGTGCGGAGTTTCACGCATAGTGTAACAAGCAATGTTATTAGAACACAGTGTTGGTAATTATTTTTTTTATAGAAATTGTTTATCGAGATTTGAAGACTTGAGAAGATCGATAGGAGATGAGTATAGGAGCTCGAGAAAAAGAAGATAGAGCACAGCAGTAGATTTTGATACACTGGCGACGAAACAGATCTGGAATTGCTATAGCCTACGCTACGAAAGAAGCAAACAAAAGATTTGATATGACAAAATAGTTGTTTTATATACAGTGATTTTCAGCAAAATATAAAAAAATATCGTGAATTTGTAGAGACAGGAAAGAACTATGAGGTTTCTAGAGAGTTTTAGGGATTTGTATATCATGTAGGAAATATATATAAGTAGACAGGTCCTAGTTCAGCAGTGCGACATTTCAGATGTCTATATTAATTGATAAATAGTCATATAAAGAGTGGGTGTTTATGTACAATAATCACAAGACAAGACATTGTTCATAGTATTTACTTTTATCCCAAACGGTAAGCAACGGTAAAGAAAAATATTGAAGAGTAATAATTGGTATTAAGTCTTTATTAATTAATATCACTCATAAACCAACGTCAATGTGACAGGGTACAATTATTAGCTTTAGGGTAAAAGATCAAACTTTTACTCATTTATATTATATCAAATTTCTTTTCAAATATATATATATAAAAATTAAATAATAACATACTAATACTAATATTTATAATATATATATTTTATATCTTCAGAATCGGTATTATTTTATATGTACTTGATTTGTGACTCTAATATAGTACAATACAACTACCTATTTTTTATTTATTATTTAAATATTTAGATAAGTTAATTCTCATTAAAAACCAATGGCCATAAATAAATGAACTATTTTTAAATAAAACTCATAACGATTTTGATAAAATTTACACCAAAAATTTTATATTTAATTATAATTCAATAAATATTTTTATAATGAAGCAAATGAAGAAAATAAATAAGGTTTCAATATAATAATTTATAATGATCAAGATTCAGAAAGAGAAATTAGTTTTTATCGTAGATTACAAAATCTTAAGATTATATTTAGAAGAACACATTCTGATAAAGTCCGATGATGAACTACTTCAGTATTCTGCGCCAACAAGTAAATTTTATTCACATTGTGCAAAGATACAGGTTATATTTGGTTTATTTCAGTACATTAATGTGACTCATATAAATTAATACGCATATACTAGATTTTATTTTCGACCTGTCCTTGGTACTCTGATAATATTGTTTCTGACTTACTTGTCTAGTCATATAGAGATGCTGATGGTCCTTTGAGATCCTAGAATTTTGGAAAATTTTAGGAGTGATATAACAGGTGATTAATCAATTGATTCACTCTAAATTTCACTTATTTCAGCTTAAAATAACTAATACTTAATTAGTTTTACGTAAAGTATATATAATATAATCTCATAAATAAATTATATAATGAAAATAATTAATAAGTCATTCTAATAAATAGTACTAAATAATAAGAAAAAAGTGACAATAAAATACTAAATAATTCTAATAATAATAATAATTAATAATTAATTGAATTAATAGTAATAATAATAATACTAATAATGAATTTAATAAAATACACTCTAGTGATTGTACGTTATGTTATACAGTGAATTTAAATTCATGTAAAATTAATCACTTAATCCAATGAAATTATACTATGTAATCTAAGAGAATGAATAATAATAGATAGTCAATATATTAGGAGATAAGTGTTATGGCTAGTATATAGATTGAGAGTCAATGTTTATTACATTTAACAATAAAAAGAGATATGATTGATGATTTTAAGTATAAAAGTTAATTAAAGAATGGATCCAAATTAATATCTAGAATAAATAAGTCTGCCTTTATATCTGTAATTTAGCAAAAATATACTAGGGTAATTGACAATAAGATAAATGTAATTATAACATTAGTAAATTAATGTATGATATAGCTTAGTAAGAAGTATCTAATCTTACAGTAATACATACTAGAACTGTTAAAGGTCATCTCGAGAATCTATAGATAAAAATTTTCATTTGGTCTTGAGTAGATTAACAACTGTAATGTATTTATGATAATCATTACTAATATATTTTGCACATTTATCAGGAGTATAATAATTTAATTCAGAATTAGCTTTAACAAAGAATAAAAAATATATAACTATAAGCTTCTAAAAATAATAATAAATATATAATCAATAATATAAATAATGATAATTTTTAATAGTTTTGGCAATTTACATTTAATACATATAAATAAATAATAATATAATAATTATACATAATTGTTCCATACTAATAATGTAACTATTAGTACATGATTTAGTCTTAAGATGGGAAGCTCATTCAAGGGCCACAACTACAATACTGGACAGTTACGACGAAATATTTTCTGCATTGTTTAGTTGTAGTATTGATGCCCAGAAGGTGAACAGAACTCAAAACCCCAACATTTAGAATAAATATGGAGGAACTAGATTTTGATATGTTAATTTGTGGAGTATTTGCTGGATGAATTTTACAAGGTTAGTCAGTCACTGCAAGATCCAAGAGATATTAAAAGCGTATGGATGCTCAACTTGTCAGTTTAAAAATTGTATTATATATTTGTGGTTTACTCTCAGAATCGTATATTTTGTTTGTAGTACTCGTTTTTTTTGGAATTGCAAATTAAGTGTATACAATTGAAACTCATTGCGTTACTTAGTATTTATATTTTAGATAGAATTAAAGTATAGAAACTGCTTACATCAAGAGTAATAAAAGATGAATTAATAATATATTATAATAAATAAATGATATTAGCTAATAAAAAGAAATAATAATGAATAAAAAATAGTTCAGTAATAATAAATAAATTTAATAATAATAATATATAATAATTATATCCATTTAGAATTTTAATTAATATTTAGTAATTCACAATAAGAAAGTCACAAATAATGGGATAATATAATAATAATAGTATTAGATTGTGTTATGATACCTGAGAAAATAAATAAAAAATATATTTTCTACATTGTATTAAAAATTTCAGTATGTAGATGAATTATAGTCGATTCTCTCATGATGGTCATTAGGGCGAGAGTATTAGGTCAATATAACATTTTAAGATATTATATATTAAATATATAATATCTTAATATACAACAATTTAAATAATATTCTGAGATCCAAACTTAATTAATACAATAATATAATAATAAACAAAATGAAAATGGGTAATAAAAAAATTATAATCCCAAATAAATTAAATTAAGGGAACAAAGTATTTTAAATTGATGATATTTTGCCAATGAAGTTTAGAGTATGTTTTGATATATTTTAATAAATTTAATACGATTATTAAGTAACATAATATACTGTATATTAATAATAAATCAAGAGTTATATAAATTGTTCCCAATATAATAATTAATTAATAATAATAATAAATATAATTAATAATAATAATAATATAATATAATTTTAAATAATTATAATAATAATATATTTACTTCTTTCATAAATCCATAAATTACATCATGATATAATAATAAGGTATTATTTTCGTATTATATAAACCATTAAACTGCTTTTGCTAAGTATGATTCCTAGGTATAATATTAGTGACTTTAGTTAAAACTTTATTTGCTATGTAAGATAAATCAGTAGGCACTGAAGGTTAGCTTGTTTAGAAAAATTATGTCCTTTTATTCTTACTAGTCCTTTTATCTTATATACTAGTACTTCTTTCATTATTCCGTAAATTAATCATGTCCGTCATGATAAATGATGTGCTTCGCTGCAATAAGCTTTTTTACCACTCAGAGTGATTATGATCACACTCATGAAATCTGACGTTGATCGATATTTAGGTTTACACGACGTTATGTTGGCGTGGATGTTTGTATGCTTTTACTTGAGACTAGTGATGGTATTATAAGCATTTAAATTATTATTTAGTTAATTGCAACTTCGAATTGTTTTTCTTTCAGTGAGTAGATAAATCTTATACTATGATATAAGAAGAATTGTTGACATAAAAATACATATTTTATTTGTGAACTTACAATTTTTGTGAATCATGAACTCAACAAGGAAGTTCTAAGGATAGCCTCAGTGAGAATAAAAAGCCTCGGAAATAGTATATATGGTATAGGGTTGTTGAAACAAGTAAATTTATGAAGAAATTAAATGTTTTCCGTACAATACACAGTAACTCGAGATCTTGTTGGTTGTTACCGCAAAATGAGATCGTAGATCGCGAAAATTCTTTAGACGTCAAAACTCCGAGACATGACCAGACTGGCAGTAAGTTTCATGCGTCTCTAAGAGAGTGCCATGACTATTGCTCCTCAGTAAACGGTATCTGATTTAGCTTGCCAAGACCTAAACCGACGCTTCCGCTATATGAAAGCTAGCGTTGTTGTTTTTGAGGCGATAGCTTACAACATATATATATAATATATCTATGGAATGTTTAATGGTGATATGCGTTCGGATCAGTTCGATGTCATTGGATAGAATATCTGAAATGATTCATCAAAGATAATAATAATATATGGAGTAATCGTATTTTTGTATAGGACATCAGTGTATATTTGTTGTTTATTTTTTTTACGTATGTATTATTAAAACTATAAACTTTATAATTACAATTTAGAATATTTATTTAATAGACCTACACCGGTTATCATCATAGGGAAAGGGGGTATCTAAATTATGTTTAGATAAATATAATTGTGGATTCATATATATTTTAATTTAATGATAATTTAAATTTGTTTTATTATATTATATATAACTCAGTAACTATAAATAAATTAATCGTTATTGAAAATGTTAATGATCTTCATATTAGTGAGAATAGGAGTGATCTACTATATATATATATTAATTTTAATTTATAATTTATATTCATTATTTTTATTATTTATTATTATATTATATTACATATATTTTTTTATATTTTTTATATTATTAATTATTTATATTATATTTATTAATTAATTAATTATTATTTATTATTTATTATATTATATGCGTCATTTATTATGTTTTATATTAGTAATATATAGGTTGTGTTGTGTACAATATCTATGTGACAAATGTGATTACTATATTATTCTGTTGTTATCTTATTCTTTTACTCTGATTCCTTTCTTCTAGAGTATCTAGACTCTAGTATTTTTTTTATTCCAAAAAAGGTGTGATTTCCGTATTTCAACGTTGTCTATGTTTCATTACCAATATATTGTTCATTTTATCCTTGTAATTAACACTACCATTCAGATCGCAAAGTAAAGGAGTTCTTTATGAATAATTAATTTTAACAGATTCCATCAAGATGTTATTTTACTTGCTACTATATGTTTGTTTCGTAATTGTGTAATTTCAAATGCAAGCTTAACATTCATCAAGAACTTATTTATAAGTATGCCATCTTGGTTTGAACTTCTCCTACTTTAGTAATAAACAATTATAAATTAAATTCATTTGGAAATTTTTGCCTTCCTACTCTGTTCCAAAAGAGTTAACATTGGAAAGCGGTGGGCGTACGGTAGATCTTCATATTATCATATAAATATATATGAAAGCCAAGCGTCATACCTTCCTGTTCGAGCGAAAAAAATTACGAAAATTTTCGCGGGTACGTAACTTTCGTTCACCCAGTGAATCGAACGAAATATTTGGAAAAAAAGATTTTGATCTCTCTCTCTTCTCTCTCTCTCTCTCTCTCTCTCTCTCTCTCTCTCTCTCTCTTCTCCTCTCTCTCTCTCCTCTCTCTCTCTCTCTCTCCTCTCTCTCTCTCTCTCTCTCTCTCTTCTCCTCTCTATCTATTTATCGTAAATTCTTATAACGTATCTATCTATCTATCTATCAATGTTACGATATTGTAACCTATGGTGGCAGAGTGAAAATAATGTTCTACCATATATTTGCTGTGTTAAGTTTTGGGATAGAGGCAGTGAAGGTGTTTTTGTTTTGCTTTATTGAATTTTAATCATATGTAACATTTTATTAATTAGAGTGATTGATTTTACCTTTATAATAATTAAAGAATAATTATTTAAAAAACTTCTAGGTAGGCCTATGCAGGATTTTAATTACATATTTCTGGCAAGTTTAATACACATAAATAATATACATATACGTATAGAAAGACGTGAAAGAAATTTAAATTTTTCTTCAAATAAATTTGAAGGACGTATTGCAGTTAAAGAGTATTTCGGTTATATATATATAATATATCATATTTATATATATAATTATATATTATATATATATATATATTATATATATATATATATATATATAACTATATATATATATATAACTTGCTCTAACCCAAGGTGTAATCTTCAAGGTAACGCCACTGATAATATATATATATATATATATACTATATATATATATATATATATATATAATATATATTATATATAGTATATATAATATATATATATATATATATATAATATATATATATATATTATATATATTACATATATGTATATACTATATATATAATATATATATATATTAAATATTTATATATAATATATATATTATATATATTATATATATATATATATATATAATATATATATATATATATATATTAATATATATATTTTATATATATATATATATGATATATTATATATATATCTACTATAATATTTATAATTACTATATTATATATTTAATTAATTATTAATTCAATTATATGTAATTTATATTATTAATTATATTTTATTATTTATTTATATATATTATTCTTATTCTAATATTGTGTTAACAGTGTGAACATTAAAAACCTATATAGGTATTTAATTATTTAGTTAATATAAGGTAGTTTATCTTAGGCTATATTTTCACTATAATTCTTATTATATTATAATAATGGTTGATCATAGGCACTATACTTTCTAATTTTATTGTTTCATATTTTTCATATATGTTAAGTGTATATATTACTATATTAAGTAGTAAATATACTGATATACTTTTATATACATAATTCATAGTTAGTTAGCCTATTAGAGTATATATATATAAGATTAATATTTATTGTATACTTTAGCTTAGGTGATCAAAAGTCTTCATGAAGTATGTGAAACAGAATTGGAATAGATTAGGCCTAAGTGAGTACCTATTATAATATTAGAATTTTTGTAATAAGTCATGATTAATAAACTCATTAATGGATTGAGAATTTAGTATATAAGGGGGTGTATACTACTTTATAGATGTCCTAAATGTACATTTGTTATAGCAAATAGTGATCTTATATTTCCTAATAAAATTATGGATTTGAGCTTAAGGATTTTATGTTCGAGTGATTTGTCTTCTATATAGTATGTTAAGACCAACTGTGATAGGATATATAGTATCTTATGCAATATATGGCTATAAGTTAGGTATATATATTATACCCTAATTGCTCATAGAGAATCATTGGTTATTTAGCAAATAGTCGATCTTGAATATTTCCTAGTGATATTTTGAATCAACAAATTCAAAAATATAAAAGATCGCAAAAGTTAAAACAAATAAGTTTAGAAAATGAGAAAAGGAGATTAAAGGAATGAAATGGGATTTAGAAAGTGTTAATAGTAATATAAGTAAGTTTTTAAAGGAAGAAAACTCTGGTGAAAAAAATAACCAGGTAAGTAATGTCCGAAACTCAAAATTTTAATGTACAATCTTTCTCTTACTGAGAGTCATGGTGTACGTTGAACTGGTATACAGCAAAGTTTTGGCTACGTATGGCTATATTCCACACGCAGCTTCCTTTTTTCTCCTTTATACATTGGTGATGAGATGTAATCTACGTCACAAGGGACTAGCGCTTGGATCTTATTTCTATGTTCTCTCCAATAAAGGCATCTGGGTTCTTCTTGAAGAGTTTGGTAATTGTTCCATGGAAAGAAGAATTGTCGAGAAAATCTGACATTTGAGGGACTCGAATGGAAGATTGATAGGTGTAGTCTCTAAATTGGTCAAGAGAGTGTTCGAATATCCTTCATATCTATGTTTAAATGTTTGGTCATAACTGCAGTAGTGTAATTGGATTCCCAACTACCAGTTCTTGGAATAATTAACTAGGAAGCTCACTACACAGAGAAAAAAGTAGGTATATTGATAACTATACTGTTATTAAGATTGGGTAGGTGTTTTGGGGCAGAAGAGGACGCGAAGATGTGCTGGACATAACTGACGAAGTGCGAGCAAATACTTGCTGGTGGAAGTTATGTATAAAGATACGAAGCTATTAGTTGGTATATTTAATAATTCATCATAAGTAAAAAATAATATTAATGAACCTAAAAAGTACCAGTATATTAAAATAAGAATAGAATTGTCGTTGTAATATGCATATATTATTAAGGTCACTTAGAATTATATAAATGTAGTAAAATTAGGAAGCCGATGGTGATCTCAGTTATAAAGAATAATAATATAGTATATATATATATATACCAACCTATAAAGAAATGTGTATATATAAATTGTATATTATAAAAAATAAAGAGAAATTCATAGTGACCTAAAACAGTAGTTTATAGTGTCATTTATATAAGTAGCTCACTAGGTTAGTATATAAGATACTCAAAGTTTTATTTATCACGAAGAAATGATTTAGAGAATTAATAATTATAGGTATATATTTATTTTATATAGAATAATTGACGACACTACCACAAATTTAATAAAGGAATATTTTGATTGAGTAGATCTATTAGTGAAACTTATTATTATTTTAAACATATTTTGCCAAGATTCTGGATGTAGTGAGTAGCTGGAGGAGTTAATAATTCAGTACAATATTGTCATAGAGAGCTAAAATGTGTAATTTAGGTATATGACATGAAAAAGTAGCTGAAAATATCAGTGATTATGTAATGAATATATAGATATAATAAATATAATAATATTATTTATATTGATAATGATGTTGTTATTAAAATTCTATAATTAATATTTAAAGAAATAAATTATATTTTCTGTAATTGGAGCATTATTATATATAGCATCATAAATATAGTTGTATATTTTATATCTGGACTAGTGTAATGTAGATTTTTATGGTTAAAGGATCAAAAAGCTATTTTAATGGCTATTACGTATATATACAAAGTGAATGAATATTATTTCAAAAGTTATATTAGCTAATTTTGTAAAGCTAATAATTCATTATTGAACCTCCAGTATATACCAGGAAATATATAAATCTCATATTGATGTTAAGATATTAATTATCATATATATAATGCATATAATGTAGAGAAAGGAGATAGGGACTAGAATAAAACAAGTGTGTAAAAAATCTGTATCAAAAGAGAACTAAATATTGAAAATTTATAACTTGATAACATTAATAATAATGGATAATGTCATAAATGAATATAAATGTGATAATTCATCGTCAGTATTTTGGAAAAAGACCAAATAGTTCTAAATCAAATAAAAGGATTAAATTTAGCTATTTTAGGAGGATGTTTATGTATATATATTATTAATCAATATATCAATCACTATCAAACTCAGCTTGAATATCATGATATTTACTTATGCATTTCATTATGAAACATGTTTGTGAGCAAAGAAGTTATATATGTAGTTTCAGTATACTTGTTAAAGGTTAACCCTAAGAGATAGGTTATTATATATAAATGTGACTTGCTTTAAACAAGATATTCTGTAAGGTTTTCTGATATATAATTATTATATAATATAACAGATGATAAACAATCGCACACATATTTTCAAGGGTTCAATCGCTGTAGGAGATTATAGAAGAGCTGGGAACTATACTCAAATATTACAACTGTGGATCCTTTGGATTTAGTATGTATCTTGAGTAATGGAGAGTCATTACATATGGATATAAGTATGATCTCACAATGTACTAAAAGTATTTCTCAGTATTGCTAATTTTAATCTAAATAAATAGAGCTCACTATAGGAATGTATTGCAGCAGTTGAAGCAATCAAATAAATAAGTTATGTAGGTTCTAACATAATATATTGGATAAATTCAGTATAGTCTTACATATAGAACCTATACTCTTATGTGATGATTGACAATGAAGCTATAGCTATTAAAGTTCCTAGTAATGAAATCCAGAAATTTCACAACATAAGACTCATAAGATATAAAAGTACTGCCATTTCTTCTATTTAAGGATAGATAAATAATGTTCAATGATATATATTTGATATATAAAATATTATCTAGTCACTGCATATGTGGACAGTGGAATCATGAAACTTTGAGATGGACTCACAAAGCTTACTATTCACCCCAAGATGTAATTGATGTCTAACGGAAATTTG